>LJJJ01000201.1:0-142123 GCA_001304625.1 Trametes sp. AH28-2
GGGGTACGGGGGTTGACCCGGGGTTTGGACTTCGAGTTCGAGCACGGTGCGTAACACCCTGCGCCCACGAGAGACCTTCGCACTGGAGCGCGAGGCGGTAGAGGTATACACGGATGGATCGGCACGTGCGGACCCGGAGCGCGGAATGACCGCGGGGAGTGGCGTATGGTTTGGCGAACGGGACCCCCGTAATGTTGCGGCGCGGGTTCCGGGGCCCGCCCAAACGAACCAGGCTGCTGAATTGTACGCAGTTGAGGTGGCCTGCAGAAAGATCCCGCCCTTTGCACCAATGCATGTCGTCAGCGACTCGAAGTACGTCATCGACGGCCTAACCAAGCATCTGAGAAGATGGGAGCAAAGGGGATGGCTTGGTGTGGCGAATGCTGAATCCTTTAAGAACCTAGCTGGCCTACTGCGGGCGCGAAGCGCACCAACATCCTTCCGGTGGATCAAAGGGCACTCGGGAGCTAGAGGCAACGAAGAAGCGGACCGCCTTGCGGCGATAGGTGCGGCGCTCCCTCGCCCCGTGGGGCCACAGTACCTGCCAGCGCAGACGAAGTATACGGTCACGGGCGTGGCCCTCATGCACATGACGCAGAGACTTGCCTACCACGCCATCCAGGCCTGGAACGCACGGACAGAAAGGCCGGCAACAGCCCGGAATCTCGCCCTGGCGCTGAACGCAGCAGCCCCGCTGGGGGCAATTGAGCTCAGCCCATCGACACTGTGGGCCATGCTCAGGAAGGACCCGATCTCGCGAAAAGTGCGAGACTTCATGTGGAAAGCGCTGCACGGTGCCCACCGGCTTGGGAAATACTGGTCCCACATCCCGGGATACGAGCACCGGGCCTTGTGTGGTGTGTGCGGCACCCTAGACACGCTGGAGCACATACTCTGTGAATGCCGGGCGGTGGGACAGGCAACAGCCTGGGCACTGGCCAGGGGTATGCTTCACTTGCGCGGTGCCGCCCTGCCGACGGCGACCTTTGGACTAGCCCTCGGTAGCCACGCCTTCACGGTGCGCGATGAACAAGGAGACATCCAACACGGTGCCACACGCCTTGCGAGAATACTACTGCCTGAGACTGCCCACATGATATGGGTCTTGCGCTGCGAGAGGGTGATCGGAGGCCGTGTGGCGCTACAGCGCGACGCTGAGCGGCGATATGTAACGGACCGGTGGATGCAAAGTGTTAACAGACGTCTCACCATGGACCAGTCGCTGACCAGTAAGCGCGTTGCTGGAACGAGATCTATACCCCTAGCGAAGGTAGCCGCGACGTGGGAGAACGTAGTGGAAGGAAGTGGGGCCGGAGAGCCCGGCGACTGGATCAAGGAACTGGGGGTTTTAGTGGGTAGGCCGCTGCCGCTGTACAGCACGACGGGGGACTGACCCTGCGGAGTATATGCGTGCATGCAGTCCCACACTGCCGCGCATGACCGTGGCGTGCGTAAAGCATTTCCTCCAAACGTGTGTCCGTTCACCTGGCGAAGGGGGTACGCCCCCGCTGCCATGCAATTATCATGAAAGGCACCTGTGGCCGCACATGATGTCCTCGACGAGTCCAACGTGCATCTTAAACTACGGCATGTCCTTCATCGCTCTTGTTCTTGCAGCTATGCGGCAACGCAAAGCTGGATGGGGCTGTCTTCAGATCGGGAAAGTTGGCGACGCGGCCGGCGAAGTTGCAGCAGACCATAAATACCTCGAGGGCAGACGAGCCGGGGTACGCCAAACGGTCTGACCATTCCCTCGTTGCTATCATCGCTCTTCCCCTTGCTTCCTCTAACTACATTCAAATGTCTACAAGCTCTTGGACGCTCGCCGACGTCGGCGAGGACCTCCAGGAAGTCATCGACACAGCTGTGGAAGCCGTGCCTGGAGCGAAGGGTCTCTGGCAGATCGGTGACAAACTTCTTAGTGCCCGAAAGCTACACGCTATACTTGATCGGGGCCGCGACGATCTGCATGACGCGGCAGGATTGCTAGGGAATGAGGCAATCAAATTGGCCTTGGAGAAGGCCAATCTGTTCGAACGACTTCGTGAAGACTACACTTTGTTCGTCTATTCCTTCGTCATATCAATCGAACACGGGTCTCACTGATCACAAACAGTCTTGATCTACAAGGTACATCAATTGAAGAGCTGCTGGACAGCGTCAAGTTCTACCAAATCTCGAAGAAATACTGCATACGCCTGGACGCGATCCATTGGAACAGGAAGGCTCACGCCCATCGGCATCTTGTGCGGGTAGGTGGCTGCGCTGTGGCGTAGTGATGCCACTGACGACTATGATGCGGATAATCGCTGGCGTAGAAAAGCTCGAACAGGGTAATGATCGGTCTCAACCCCCATGACGGAAGTCTTCCTCTCGTACCCCTTGGCCACGACAATGACAATCAGCACGGTAATCCGGAGGAATTGGGGTCGCGCTCCGAACGCACTTTGGTCCTCGGTTCTCAAGGCCTCACGTCTATTCACGGTATGTTTGTTGATCCATGATGAGGTGATACTCTCTGATATGCAGTTAGAGCACGACACGGTGGACGACATACGCCTGGATGATCTCTTGCAAATCGCCGAGACGCAGTCGATTGTCGGCAACCCTTGGGCGGCAGATGAGCATTGTATGTCTCTCACGCGAATCGCAATAGTATGAGGCTATCTAATACTGGTTATGATGCAGGACAATGCCGCACACTCCTTAAACTATCTCTGCTATGTATATACCCAGTGTTGCGTTTGCCGTGGTATTTGAACCTGCTAGTCGATGTTGTGCACCAATCCGATGACATTGCTATGAAGCTTTGATCACCATGTAGCGCTTCCAGTACTACCAGCAGCGGCGCGAGCGGGTCTCCTTCGATCACTGATCGTCATCACTGGACACAATATCTGGCCATAAATGTTTGTCGTAGACATCGGGCGCAGCCCCGTTGCTCCAATCGTTTGAATCCTCATGATTGTAACAAGACCTGCTGTAGGGCGAAGCTCCGTCTACGAGGGTGGAGCCTCAAACCCTACGACCGGGCTCAGCCAGCTCTCAAAGTCCTCCTCCTTCGTGGGATCCCCAGTGACCTTGAGGGCACGCAACAGGATACGGTACGTCCCGTTCGGGATCGCGGTCCCGTTCGCAAATTGCGGAGTGGGAATCGACAGCGTGTTGAACCCAGTCCCGTCCTACCGCGGCGTCGCGCGTCAGCCAGCAAGCAACGGGACACCAGCGCGCATACGAGCACTCACGTTCACGTCCGAGTTCCGCGGCTGGAAGTCGGCCTCGAAGAGCGAGCCGAGCGTGCGCACCTGCGCGAACGTGCCCGACTTCGCCGCGTTCGGGAAGCTGAACACCGAGCGCTCGGCGACGAGGCTACCGGCGTCGTCGCGCTTGTTCAGCGTCGTCTTGATCTTGATGTCGGGTTCGACGAGGTCGAAGAGGAGCTTCGGCGTGCCGAACGCGAGCCGCATGAGCACGCTCGGGCTGTCGTCGCCGACGAAGGTGAAGTTCGTCGCGTTCGTGAGGAAGTTGCCCGCGGCGTCGGTGAGCGCAGGCAGGTTCACGCCAAAGAAGACGTCGGTGTCGTCGACGACCTGGACGTCCTTGAGCGCGCCGGCGAGCCCGAGGTAGGTTACCTGGTAGCTCTCCTGCGCGTTCGCGATCTCGATGAACCCAGAGAAGACAGGGAAAGTCGTGGGATCGAGTCCGGTCGGCGGGGTGATGTGCGCAGTGATCTCCTGTGTCTGGCCAGGGTGTACAGTGAAGGAGGTCTCACTGAACTTGACTGTCGCGGCCTTGGGAGAGAGCGGAACCGGCCCATCAGCAGGGAAGATGGTACCCTGAAAACGCGGCCGTGAGTATCTAATGCACTCTTGTGGGGGAACATACGAAACGTACAGGCTGGAAAGTAAGAGCGGTACCAGCAGGAATGTGGCTGATTTTGAAGCTCTTCGCGGTCTTACCAATGTTCTTCACGCTGAACTTTTGCCTGGAATATGCGATGTCAGCATAGGCCCCTCCCAGATGTGAAATGCACCAACAATGGCTTGAAGTGCGCGGTATCGTTAGTGATCAGCTCCCCAGGCGAGACGATGACATCCGCGTGGATCGCCTTGAACGCATCCACCAACCCCGCGCCTTGCTGAGTAACCGTCTGCAGCGGGTCGCCGTCGGTATGGCTAGACGGGACACGCTGCGCCGTCGTCTCGAACAGCGTGCGCGCGGTCAACCCGACCTCAGGCGCCGTGCCCTTCACGCCGAACAGCAGCGCAGAGACCCCGGCCATGAACGGTGTCGCCATCGACGTCCCGGAGAGCACGGCAAACGTTCCGAGCGGAACGGGGAAGGTCGAAAGGATGTTCCCGCCCGGAGCGGAGATCGCGGGCTTGAAGAAGAAGTCGTTCGAGGGCCCAAAGCTCGTGAAGCTCGAGATGAGGCCGCCGGCAGAGTCGGGGAACTCAAAGCTCGCTCCGGACTGCGGGAATGAGAGGCTGATGTCGGCGCCCGAGGCAAACTCATTCACGAGCTGGCATGAGGCGGGTTGCGCATGAGTATGATGCCGTCAAAGTGCCCAGGTATATGCACGGTACTCACGAATGCGCCGTCTGCCGCTTGGATCAGAGTCGCCGTAGTGAAGTTCCCGACATCGATAGCGTCGAAGCCGCTGCCATTGCTGTTGAGAATCCGGTTAGTCTCAAGATGCACCATGCATTGTAGACACGTCGACGGCGTACTCGTAGATAAGTACGACTTGGCCACCCTTGGCGGCGACGTTGGTGAGCTTCTGAACCTGTACATAGAACTCATCAGCCTCTGCGCCGCGTTGCATATTGCATCAGCCTACAAAAGTGCAAGTGCCGCGACGAACGACCACGACGAAGCCGGAAAGGTCGGGCGTGTCATCCGGAAGGGGGTCGCAAGCGTCGTCCGCAACCGTAGTGTCGTTACTGGTTGCGAAGACAGGTAGTGTTCCGTTCACGGGCAATGGGAAAGTCGCAAAGTAGGTGATCGGGTCGTGCGCGACGCCGTGCACAGTAGCGTTCTGGAGAGGTATGACAGTGTTGTCCAGGCTGGCCACCGAGATGGCGTTGATTGCATTTCCGGGGCTAGACGTGAACCAGGAGCCCTTGCTGCCGTCGTTGCCTGAAAATGCATTCAGTATATCGCGCTTGGTTGGAAGCAGCACTGCATACCTGCAGCGATGGTGACGATCTTGCCAGTAGCGGCGATCCGGCTCGACACGACGGCGCTGGAGCTCTCCGTCCAGCCGTCGGCGCCACCGAGCGACATTGTTAGAATGTCATTTCCGTCGCTGACACCCCTTAGGAGGGCCTCGATGATGACTGCCGGAGGGTGAGCGGGATACGTTGTAGAGCACTCAACACGTACTGTCGTCGCCGACGTCGCCAGTGCAGCCGAAGATCCTGTACGCGTTGATGGAGGCCTTGAAGGCCACTCCGCTGATGTTGAACGGGTTGCCGGGGTTGGCCCCAATGATGCCCTAAGGCTTGTTAGACGGCGTCTGTATCGCTTGCAGAGCGCCCTTGAAGCGTACCGCGACATGCGTTCCGTGACCGTTGCATTGGTCGAGAGGAATCGGATCGGGTTGCGGAGTGTTTGCGCCTAAGAGATGCAGTCAATTCACTGATAGATTTTAGACGTGCATCCACTGAATATTCACCAGCTGCGGGATACGACATGAGTATTTAGTCCGTCGCACGAAGATTTGGACTTACTGAAGTCGTCTCCGACAAAGTCGAAACCGCCAATGACTTTATTCCCAGGCCCGAAAGCGCCTCCGAGGAAGGGGTTCGTGAAGTCGATACCTGGTGGAAATCGTTAATGCTTCTGTAGCATTTTATGCGGTAGAGCAACAGACCCGTGTCGATTCTACAATAGTACATCAGATGACTCTGTGTCGCCTTATAGTGTCCGAGTACTCACATTCCAACCTTGACGCCTTCTCCGAAGATACCCTGGGCATGGAGCTTATCTACACCCTGACGGCATCGCGCGTCAGCAGAGCCACACAGACTCGGACGCAGTATGCAAGTCTGACCGTGAGTATGTGAGTGGATTCGGAGTCGGGAGGAACCTGAGGATCATCTACGCCGGTCACGATATGCTTCGTGACGGGCCTGAGAACGATGATGAGCGTGCCTCAGGAAGCTGCAAACGATCGAATGGCTCACTTCGGCCCTGGTATCAATGTGACTGGCCGAATCGCCTGGACGCTAGGAATATCCAGGACCTTTGCTACGTCCTGAAACAGAAGCGAGTCGTTACTTCGGACGAGTCACATTGCAGTGCATAGCATTCAGCGTGCCGTACATTCTCATCCTAGACGCATAACCTCATGAGCGAACGTCTAATACAATACAAGCTGGCAAGCTCTGACCTGTAGAGTCACGACGGAGCCCATGAAGAGGCCCGGAGAGTTGAACTCTTTCTCGACTTTGAAGCCGAGGTCCCTCTTCCGCATGAAGTCGTACAGCTGCTCATGAGTCTGCACATCGTGGTGTAGCGTCAGCTTTCTGCACATGTGAACGTCAGTAGTACTGGCTAGACTGACCGTACGCGTATCCAGCGATCTCTTGCCAGGGATGTCCGCAGCCTCTGCGACTTCCACTATGAACTTGTTGGGGATCGTGTTCTTGAACCCCGTTGTGGTGCGCGGAATGCTCGACGGAGAGAACTTGGCAGCCAGAGCCGCGCCCGACAGGGCGAGCGAGATCAGAGCAGAGGTCGTCGTCCGCACCATGCTGGGCAATGGATGCACTCGTACGAGCACGCCTCGTCGCTTGTCCCAGTACCGCGGCTTTATACCCAGTAAACCTCCTGGTCGGGATCGGACCTACCAGGGAAGCATGCGGACGTGGGAGCGCCGGGCGTATTTTCGCGCACGGGTCCCCACGCAGTCCGGGTTCGCGCTTCCAGGTGGAATTCTCTTAGGCCCGCCGTTTTCCCGCACGCATTGAGCGGTGCAGATTTGGGCGAAATATGCTGGGTCCGAGCTAAGGGGGCTGTTGAGTCGTGATATCGCGCACAAAGGGTGCTTGATGAGGAAGTTAGGATGGTGATGGTAATTATTAGAGCAAAGATGGAAGGCTGCGACGAGCATAGCTGATACAGGGCCCCCTGTGAAGCGTCGCCCGGTGAGACGTAGGTCGGCAGGGTTCGACCGAGCATGGACGTGGAGTTCGGAGATTGCAACTGCCATGCTTGCCCGTTGGCAGGATACACGTTGGTGATATGGTGTTCATGGTGTTGCGTCACGCTGCCAACGGGGCGTTTTGGACTTGAAGCATCTTGAGCGACGCTAGGGGCTAGAAAGCTTGGGAACTAAACTCGCCACAGTTAGCATACAAAATGCAGGGTGCGTTGAATGCGATCATGAGGGCGGAGGCAGAGTGGCGGCGCCTGTGCCAATCAGAACAGCCGCGTGGGCGCTTCACTGCTTGCACTGTTGCAGGTTTACCAGTTACTACATACAACGCTCTCTACACTATATGCTGAAAATCAAAGATTAGAGCTCTGTTCGTGGACCCGCAAAACTCCAGGGTGCGTGGTGGGACGTGGGCAAACACTCGATCCCTGCGTGCCACGGAATCTGTGCGCCTGCACCGCCGTCGTACAAGCTCTCGAGTGGCCGACGACCGTTAGTACAGTCCACATCCAAGCCTGGCATGACTACTATGCGCCCTGTGACTTCGTGCGCTGTAAGGGCTTCGAGAGCGGCGTTGACATGCTCGAGCGGCGTAACCGTGATGTCCGGCCGAACTACGCTCTGTATACAAAGGATCATTGTAAGCCACTTCTCCTAGACCCGACTTTCGAAGAGAAGAGATCTGTAGGGGGCGAACTGAATAAGACATGTGCATACCTCACTTAATAGGCTCAACGCGCTGCGCATATCGTCTTTTGAGCCATACACGGAGGTCAACACTACCATTCATTGGGACATGTTAATCATGACGGGTGGCCACTAAAAGGATCGAACTGCACTCACCACGGATGTTCCCATTGATGAAGTCTGCCGAGGCGAAGCTGAGGCTGTCTGCGCTATAACCGACCTAGTTTTGGGGAGCTATATGAGTAATACATCGCGCTGACGAAGGTCATAGCAATGCTCACCATCACAATCGTTCCTGGCCGGGACAGTCCTGAAGCCCCTCAGAAGCCACAAGCGCCACTGCTGCCTTAGATAGTTCGAAGCCTGCACATCGGGTTAGTCTCGCACACAGCCAGGCCATTCTCGCAGTGCTCACTCTGCACGCTCGCGACGAAGTCGACCACGATGTCCGCATGGAACGTCCCGTTGCCCGTCATCGTCACGGTAGTGGGATCCTCCAGGTCAAACACCTAGGTCGCCCCAAAATCCAGCGCTAGCTGCCGTGCCTCGGACCGAAGGTCAACGGCGTAAACAGTTGCACCCAGATGTTTCGCGATCTGTAGAGCCTGATGGCCGAATCCACCCACTCCGTAGATAAGTACTTTGTCGCCCGGCGAGACTTGCCCAACGTTGTTGACGGCGTTGAAAGCGACGAGCAGCGAGTCTGTTGCTACTGCCGCGACCTCCGGGGGCATCCCGTCGGGCTATAGCGCGAGGTCAGTCCAAATCAACGGACCCGCGTGTGTGGAGCATTCGGGAGGGACATACCACTGGAACAAGCTGCACCTGGTGAGCAAGGACATACTCGGCGAAGCCACCATTGAGGCCGGTGCCTATGCTGGAGTCCATTAGGACCGGTTGGCTGGTATCGATGATATAGACCTCATATAGCTGGGCCATGCTGATGTTTTGCACGCCAGAGCCGAGCCTGCATAATATGTGAGAGACAAACGGAAGTGAGGGGCAAGGTACGCACCGTGCGGGGATCCCTACGATCTCGTGGTCTAATATGTAGGTGCTGATGCTAGCGGCCGTCAGACACAGTCCGGGTCTCTCATATTCTCAAGTTCGCCAGTCGATGGTAGTACATAACGTTTCTCGCTACGTGCAGGAGGGCTCGGCATTTCATGCTGCATATTCGCCCAAAGGGACGTAACGTCAATTTAACATACTGAGGTACGTCTATCGCCGATCCCGCTGACCGCTTTCGCCGACCAGGAGATCCACCAACATGAAGCTTTGGCCATGCTGTACGGCTCAAGCTCTTAGCGGCGAATGTTCGTCCCGTTCGACTTCAGGCCGGGTATGGTCACCATGCGACCGGTAACTTCGTGTGCCTTCAGCGCGTCAAGCGCCGTGTTAACGTCTTCGAGATCGACAAGAGTGATGTTGGGCTGAATAACTCCCTGGAAGTGTGGATAATGTGATACGTTAGCGAGGATTGGTAGCATAGTACAGCAGGCTGAATATGCACCTGTGCGAGCAGATCGAGGGAGGCGCGCATGTCGTCCCGCGAACCGTATATGGGGCTGAACACTACGAAATACGACCAGGTGTAAGTCGGACTCGGGAGACACGATGGAGAGTCGGGACCGGTGCGTAACCTACCGGCGATGTTACCCGGGATAATGTCCGCTGAAACAAAGTTCAGATTATCCGCGCTAAAGCCAACCTAGAACCGCACACCCGAAACTGATCAGAATACTTGGCGAAAGGACGAGGAGGAATGTAGAACCCACTATCACGATACTGCCTAGGGTCGCAAAACCGGCGAGGCCCTCTGATGCTACGAACGCCACCGCAGCCTTGGACAACTCGAAGCCTGCAGCATTCGTCAGCCTCCCCCTTACGTGAACCTCATTCAGACGTACTTTGCACGCTCGCAACGAAGTCGATGACCTTGTCCACATGGAACGTTCCGTTCCCTGTGACAGCAGTGAAGTCCTGGAGGTCGAACGCCTGCTCGGCACCCAGGTCCAACGCAAGCTGCCGCGCCTCCGGCCTGAGATCCACCGCAAACACTGTCGCGCCGAAATGCTTCGCGAGCTGCAGTGCCTGATGCCCAAGTCCGCCGACGCCGTAGATCAGCACTCTATCCCCCGCTGTGACCTGCGCAACGTTGTGGACCGCGTTATACACCGTGATCAGGGAATCTCCTGCCATCGCCGCGACTTCGGGAGCTAGTCCGTCGGGCTAAGGGGCGATGTAAGCAGGGACGCCCATCGAAGGAGCCAGCGGTGACGTACCACGGGTATGAGCTGGGCCTGGTTCACCAGGACGAACTCGGCGTATCCACCGTTCAAGCCGGTACCGGGGCCGAAGTGGATCGGATCTGCGACCGTGGGATCGAGAAGGTGGACCCCGTAGAGCTGGGTCATGTTGATATCTTGCACTCCTGGTCCGAGCCTGGTGGGTGAAGGTCAACGACGATCGTCTACGACCGCTTCGACAGCGAGCATGTTCGTACTCACTGACTCGGGGTACCCACAATCTCGTGACCTAGGATGTAGGAACGAGGATCCGGGCGGGCGGCGGACAGGTAGAACACGTCGGTGTGGCAGATGCCGCACGCTGCGACCTTGAGCAGCACCTGGCCGTCGCCAGGCGTGGGCACGGGGAATGCGGGGTCGAGCACGAGTTGGTTGTTGCCGGGCTCGTAGACGGCGGCGAGCATGGTGTCCGCGATGGCGGCGGCCACGAACACCACGAGTGTTGTGAGGGTACCGAGGTAGATCATGGTTGAAGATGGTTCCGGGGGTGGGAGGCTGCTGTCGATATGAGAGCACTCGTTGAGGGCTGTCTGTTGTAAGCCGATGTCGAGGGCTCTTTATACCTCTAGGTGGATCAATAACGCCTACAATCTCGCAGCTATCGATGTCGAGTGCTCCGACCTCCGACGAGTCTCTCCAGTTGGCCAGCATGGACGTATGGCGATATGCGGCACATTCAGGACGCGCGGCGGTATAGGCTGCGGAGAGTGTACGAATCAATGCTCCACCATGCGATCCATGTGCACTGAACATGGTCAACGTTCAAAATTCTCACTGTCGGATTTGCGGACGTGACGGTGGGTACCAGATACTCTCAGGCTCCTTGCAGGAGTTAGCAGGTCGCAGCACATGGCTGCTGTCGGCACGCCCTCGCTTGTGTGGGGGCGCATCGGCTCCACTGACAATGAGTAAGCTGTTGACTGACTGAATACGGGGCCCAAGATCAGGCTTACCCGGTAATTCCGAGAACATAGACACAGACGTAACGTAGTCGCCGCCCGGAAATCGAAGTTGTGGATTCGCGCACGATCTGAAGTCTAGAACAGGGCCGTTAATTCAGGGCAGTGTCTATGAAGTAGGAGCAATACATACACTCTCACCGACACATTTGCGAGTTTCTGGGCATGAGGAGCTGCGCCTCGGTGTGTGATACTTCCGACTCGGGTGTACCTGAGAGGCTAGAAGGAAACTCAACAGTAGAGTGCGGGTCATGCCGACTCACAAAGCGAGCCGTGCATCCGAGTCTCACGGCACGGAGTACTTGAAAGGCGAGAACAGCACTGTCGCCGACTCCTGCTATTGTCATCGATGCAGTCACAGGTAGGGCATGGAAGCGAGCTTGTTTGCTGCTACGACGCCTGCAAGCGTCATATACGATGCATTCCAGAGCTGTCCGGACATCCGCACACGGGAGAAAAAGGTACTAATGATCCAGAGGAAGAGAAGTGCATTATGCATCTGAGCAATGCATACACGATGAACATAACCCATTCTGTGATCGTACATAATTACTCACCATCAGTCAGGCTGGACCTCGCCATCTCCACCAGGCTCCGGTACGCCGCGTTTTCCTGCACGGGGACGCCGAGCGCCTCCGCCTCTCTCCCAAACGCCTCGACGTCGAGCACCATCTGCGTCCTGATCTTCTCCTCGTCCGCGCGCCCATCGTCCTCGCGACCGCCGCCACCAAAGAGTGAGTACGCGGACTTCTTGCCCTTCTTGAGCCTTCGCAGCGACTCCTCCGTCTTCTTCATCGCAGCGAGGAAGTAGATGTAGCGCTGGGTAACGATCTCGAACACGTCACGCGCGACAGGCGCAAGTAGCGCATCTTTCAGCGGCGCCCCGGGGCCGTCGACGGCCTGGATGCCGAAAAACGCCTTCGTGTGCTTGAAGATGAGCGAGACGAAGTAGCTCGGTTCGGTCGGCACGCGCTTGCTCGCGGACATCGCGCGGAATTGTGAGGGAATGGAGCGCATGGAGAGCAGCGCGTCGCATGCGCGCCGTGAGAGGATGAGCACGATCTGATTTAGCAGCGTCGGCACTAAGGAGGTGAGCTTGGAGAGGGTGTGCTGGAGGGCATCTGTGCCGAGCGTCAGGACATATTCGGAGTCACGGGAGAAAGCGGCACCATACCCTCCGGGGATATGCTCTGCTCGTCTTCGCCAGACGTTGCATCCGGGAGCATTGCACTCAGCTCCTCCCGCCAGAGCTTCATGACCTGCGCCTCCACAGCTCTGATATCCGTGACGGCCGTAGCAAACTGCTGCAACAATGCTTCGTCGGCGGCTATGCTCTCGGCAGAGGCAGCTTCCGTCGGCACGGGGGTCGATGCTCGCACTGTCGAACCTGGTGCTGCGGCCTACATCAAGATTAGGCCCACTCGATATTAAGTTGATGTACGTGACTTACACCACTGACGCGCTCAGCAGCCACAGCAGCCGCTACCTTTGCAGGGGGCTCTAGCGGGGGCAAGCTCTTGTCGAGCCATGTGCGGTACCTGCTGATAATCTACAACTATGATCAATACCCAACCCAACCCTCTACGAATGCGCCCACCTGCAGAGTAAACCGCCAGAATCGCGCACTTAGTTCCGGAATGAAGACTTCCGCGCTCCAGCACGCCCGCACCGCGTCGAAGACCGCAGCTGCCTGCGTCGTCACGAATGGTGCCAGCGCTGCGCCACGACATCAGGAGTGATGCTGAACGAAGCGTAGAACCCCCGCACCTTTGGTCGCAGTGCGCTCCAGTTTGGTCGTCGCGAGGGCCTCCTCCAGCTTGGCGACGATCTCCTTCCAGCGCAGTTGGAAGTAGACGGGGAGCTGCCAGCGGCGCTCGAATGACGTGAAGACGATGTGCTTTCGCATCGCTTCGATAGACTCGACCGACGGCGCGAGAAACTCAAGCGCGCGAATGAACGCCTGCGTCGTCTCGTGGTGCTACAAGTCCGCGCCACCAAGCGGCGCGTCAGTGTCTGCAACATCGAACACACCGCTGTGGGGGCGCGCGTACCTTGCGGAACTCATCCGGCCTGCCGGCCGAGAAGATCACGCTCCCGAGCTCATCCATGAGCGCGCGGCCGACCTCCGCCCACACGACGTTCGCCATGATCTCAAATCCGGGCTGCTGCTCCGCTCCGTCCCCCGCATGCCGCGTGCGCGAGCCAGACTTCACGCACACCGCCTCCGCAATCTCCATGATGCGCCGCACGTCGCGGTCGACGAAGCGCAGGATCGCGTTGTACAGCGCGGCAAGCGGGTCGTCTGTCTCGTCGAGGATCGCGGCGGATGAGAGGGAGGCAGACGAGTTCGCGTCCGCGCGTAAGGTGAACTCAAACGGGTTCTGCTTTGAGGCGAAGGCGGTGAAAGGTGTGTAAGGGGTCCGGGGTGGGAGTGATGCAGTTTGCGGAGGCGCGGGAGAAGAGGCGCGTCCCGAGGTTGGGAAGGGGGTATGGGGGACGATGGGTGAGCGGGGTGCGGATAGTGCTCCTGGGTATAGTATCTGCATGCACAGTTGAGCAGGTATCACCAAGTGCTAGAGAGAATTAGTCCTACCTTCTTCACGAAATCGCGCAGTACTTCACGTCGGATAACGTCTTCTGCGTCGCGCCAGAGCCCAAGCACATCGTACGTGCGTAGACACTCGGTCACGTCCGCATACAGTTTCGACTTTTCGATCTCGCTGACCTTGCTTGACCGACCGCCGTGGTCCTTGCCGCCAATGAGCGCGCCGAGCGTAGCCGCAAACAGGTGGTCAAGGTCAGACGATAGTGTTGACTTGATGCGGTCGATGCGCTGAGCGAACGCAGTCAGCGAACGGGTGCGGCCACGTCGATAGGGACAGCTCACAAACCCATTGCGACTCGTCAATGAAGGCGCAAGGCTCGGTGTTCGCGCGCGACACATGGTACAGCAGCTGCGTGTACTCCGCGGCGACGCGAGCTACGTGCTTTGCGCGGTTTCCTCTGGACGATCTGTCGTCTCCTTCGGTGTCCGCTCGAGAGGTAAGCTGCATGCCGCCGATATCGGAGGGCTCCTTGTCTTCTCCGCCTGGCGCGGATATGAGGAGCAGAGACTCAAGCCGCGTTATGGACTCTGAGATCTTGAGGAGCGAATGCAAGAAGGCCTTCTCCTCGCGAATAGCAGCCCGCCGACTGAGCTTCTGCTTCGTCTCATCTTGAATGTCCTGCAGCGTCCGCCTGGACTCCTGTACTCAACCGTCCGACAGTCCACATCAACGCCGGAAGTCACAGGGCTGGGGCACGCACCAGAATGCGCGCTTTCAGGTCACCCAAGGGACGTTTCAGGTTTTCCAGGCGCGTGCCCTCCCCGCGCAGGTCGGTGCTGAGGCTGATGAACGCCTCGTAGTCGTCGTTGATGAGCTTCACGAGCTCCTCCTTGAGCGCGGCGAGGTAGTCGCGGAGCTCGGTGCGCAGGTCCGGAAGCGAAGTGTACGCGCGGGAGAGGAGGAACTGCTCGACGTCAAACGTCGGCGCAGAGAGGTACGGATCATCGTGCGAGAGCGGCACGTACAGCGGCAGGACGCGTCCCTCGGAGAGCTCGTCGTCGTCCACACCGGCGCGCGCCGACTTGTGGTGGGCCTCGCGCGCGGCTAGCTCCTCCGCGAGGCGGTCGAGTTCGTAGGGGTCGCGAGAGCTGGAGTCAGGGCTCCGGACTGCGGCCATTTGCAGGAAGAGCCTGTGGTCGCCGAGTGAGACGTCGAGCTCGTCGCAGCGGTCGCGCGCAAGTCGCGCACAACGCCCAGGAAGCACAGCCGCCACGGCGACGGGCGCTCCGCCAACGACGACGAAGCGCCTCCTCCTGAATTTCACCGGCCACCGCCCTGTGGTCATCTGCCAGCTGCATATCCCCTTCGACGCTGTCTCACCCGCCAATGAGCTCGCCCACAGCCTCGGACTGCTCACGCGCAGTGCCATCTGCCATATCCCAGATTGACACTCGCGCCGCAGCGCCAACGTCTCGCGTTACTTAAGTCCCACGCGCACGGCGCCGCGCCTGCTACGCGCTGCCCCGCATCTCTCTCCGCAACCACGACCCACGACCCATCAAGGCCGAAACCCCTCAAAAGCCATCTCCGGAGATCGTAGCAGCAGCCCAAACCGCCCCCATGTCCAGCAAGTACCACTCCTCCTCCGCCCGGCCGTGGGCAGGCTCCCCGTACCGCCGGCGCCGCACGCTCCTTCCCCTCCTCCTGCTCGCCGCGGCCGGCGCGCTCTACGTCTGGCTGTACGGCACGCCCTCCTTCCTCTCGCTCTCGCCCGCGCTCAAGGACATCGGCTTCGGCTTCGCGCCCAGCTCGTCGCGTGCAGGCCGCGTCGCACAGGCGCTCCCGCAGATCGCGGGCGAGGGCGCGCTCGCGGACGTGCGCGAGCTCGACGCGCTCCTCCACTTCCTCGTCGCGCACCCCGAGCGCCGCCTCGACGAGGACACGGGCACGATCCGCGTTGAGGGCCTCGGCAGCGTCGCGGTCGACGGCACGCAGCCGGTCGACCTCCGCGTCTACGCGCCGGACGGAGACTACGACTGGGCGGCGCACACGAAGCGTATCCGTGAACAGTACCCGTTGTTCGTGTTCAGCAAGACGTACTGCCCGTGAGTTTGCGTGTTTTCCTCCTGTCAGTGAATGCGCGAAGTGCTCACGGAGGCGTCTTAGGTACTCTATCCGAGCCAAAGCCCTCTTGGCCGAGTACACCCTCGTGCCTGCACCGAAGATCGTAGAGATCAACGTGCGCTCGGACGGCCCGCAGATTCAGACCATTCTGGCGCGTTTGACAGGTCGCAGCACTGTACCGAATATCCTGCTGCAGGTATGTCCCGAGCGCATATAAATCATCCTGGCTTTACTCTGAACGGACTGTCACGCAGGGCAACTCCATTGGCGGGTCGGACGACATTCACCGCCTACATGATGAGCACCACTTGGTGAAGACCCTCGAAGACGGTGGAGTTGAGGTCAAGAGCGGGCCTCGTGCGACGCAACCTCAGCGCCGCAGCTACCACTAGGCCTATAGCTGGGTATTCTGGGTAGATTATTTATTGTCTGGTCTGTCTCCGGGTGCAATGTGATGTATACTAGGTACGTTCGCAGCCGGCCGTAGCTTCTGTCCTCTTGCTCACGAGTTCACAGGTATCATGATACAACATTACAGAGTGGTTTCCGTGATTGTACAAAACTGCATGCTTCCGAAGGAGTGCGAAGCGAGCCGGTTTACTTTCCCTTGGCCCAAGACGGCGGCTCGTCCTTGCCCTCGTCCTCCAACTTCTCACCTTGCTCGAGCGTGTCATGGACGGTGTCGGCTTTGTGCTCCGCAGGAGCATATACCTATGTTGCACATCCGTCAATAGCAACCCGTGCGCTGCTGTACACATAGACTCACGGTGGCGACGATCCACGGGGTAGCTCCGGTGTTCTTGAACTGTGGATGTCGGTGAGGACGGATTATGAGTGGTCATACTCATACTCACGTTATGCAGTGTGCCCGCAGGCACGATGACGAGGGATCCAGGATGGATGTCGGTGACCTGCAGATCAATTCAGTTCACTCGATGCGGCTCAAGCTGATGCGCCGCACCTTGGTCCCACCCTCGATAGCCTGCCCGTTTCCAGATAGGAAGAAGAGATGTTGGTCGACGGTGTGTGTTTCCTACCCGACCAAGTCAGCGCATATATGCATCTAAACAAGCCTTCACGCACTTCGCCGATCTCTCCGTTGACAGGGACGGTCATGATGACGAGCTGTGACACCGCATCGCGCACTATGAGCATTTTAGCCTCTATCGAGGGCGCATATAGTCACCTGGCTGTGCGTGCCCGTCCAGATCACCCGTCTGAACTTGTCGCTCTCGCTTGCGAGCCCCTCCAGGTTCTGGAAGATCGAAAAGCCCTTGGGGGGCTCGGTGTTCGGGTTGAACTTCGCCATCGTCGCGCCAAAGCTACGTGCACAGCGTGGGGCGTGGTGAAGACGGCTCGCGCGGGCGATGGTCTGGAGATGGGAGAAGGAGAGGCGAAGCATGGGCAACGCGATGCAGGGAGGGCGACAACCCTTTATACTCGTTTCCGGGCTTGTGCGGGATTCAGGTGAAGGTTTCCAGCATTGCTCGATGACAGGGCAGCCTGCAGTCCAGATCTTCGCTCGCCGTCTTCGTAGTTGCGTCTCTTCGTGTCGCTGTCTGCGATCGAAGGACAATGTTCAATCGTCACTTGACGTCATTCGAGTACTCTCGATGTGTCCTTGCGCGGCTGCAATTGGTATAAATCTATCGGCACACGAGCAAGCCTCAGCCTGCCAACGCGTCTGATTGGACGTGCCCGCTGCTTTGTGGGCGCTTGTCTCCTTTCAACGCCGCCACCACCACTCGAGCTGCAGGATGACGCATATCACTCAACCCGACGGTAGCTGTGGGTGTAATAGTCAACATGGTCAGTGAACTGTACAGCGGATGCTTTCCTGCTGATTGCGGCGATGCAGATATATGTATTTAGGCTCCAGCGCCGCGGCGCTACCCGTGCTGAGTACCACACCGGACAGTCGAGTACATCGACAGCGAAATTGTGCAAGCGATGCTCCACAGGTGTGCACACAATCACACAGGCGTACACAAGCGTCGTAAACAAAGGTTGTGATTCATCACACCTCTCGACGTCTCCCGCCAGTTACCACACTATGCATACTACCACTCGGGCCGACCATGGCGAACAGCAGCGATGAAGCGCTCTTCGAGAGTCGGCGCGGCCTGGCGCTGTTCGCTGAGAGCGCTGATAATCCGTGCCGAATGACTGACTAGTACTCGTGCCGTGGTGAGTTTTTGCAATATGTCCATTGCCCCCGATGGCTCACGCAGCTTGCCTAGAGCCCCATATGGATGTCCGCCCGTTCGCCGACCGCCTACGTACGAGCTCGGGCCCCAAAGTCGTATGACATTGCGAATGCCTGGCAGGCTGAGTATCTATTGGATTTACTTCAAGAATAAGCTGCGGAAGCTGTTCGCATAGCACCCCATTGTTCTCTAGCACGTAGTCGCGCGGTCGTGTGCGTACACCGCTCAGGAACGAGGTGCAGTATTGCCATTTACACCTCGTGTTCGAAATTCCTGTTGTGAGTCTCGGCTTGTCTCCCGAGCCAATTCGTGATATCTTGCTTGCTGATACTCGGGAAGATACAAACTGATGCTGCATTGTCAGCATGTAAGTGACCTGCCGTTCAATTCGCGGTTCACCATTCCCGACACTCAACTCGGAGTACCGGCGACCGGAGCCCCTCACTCAACCTGGAAGCTGAGTGCCTGAAGCAAGCGCGCTTTTCTCCGCAGTATATAAGCTCTGCTGTGTCCCCATGGCCAACGCAACCACACTTGGTCTCCGCTTTCCAACAACAACTCTTACACCATGTTTGGCATCACTGCATTCACCAGTATGCTCCTCCTCGTCTCGACTGCGATCGCAGACACCATGCTCGCTGCCGTTTACGAGCCTGGCAACAACAGGCTCGTTCTCGACCCCGCACACCCCGTACCCACGCCCGGCGAGGGCCAGGTGTTGCTCAAGGTCGTCGCCTGTGGTGTCTGCCACTCCGACGTCTTCTACCTCTCCGCCGCCCGCCCGGACCCTCGCACCTACATCCTGGGGCACGAGATCGTCGGCACCCCAGCTCAGTACGTATCTTTGAAATTACTCTCCTTGTCGTGGCCGCCTTACTAACCGACCTCCATAGACTGGGAGCTGGGGTGCAGAACATCAGCACGACTCAGCTGTACGGGGTGTACATCATCGATACCACCAACCCGGATCCGATTCATTTCAGCACCGGCACCGGCCTGGACGGCGGCTACGCCGAATTCGTCCTAGTCAACCAGCTGCAGCTCGTCCCAGTGGCACGTCTTCCCATATGACCACCCCTTTCTCGTACTCCCACTCACCTTGCGCATGATAGCCCGACGGCCTTGCGCCGGAGATCGCGGTGGCGGCGACGGACTCGCTCCTCACTGCTTTCAACGCCGTCAACAATGTCGCTCAGGTCTCCCAGGGCGACCGTGTCCTGATCTATGGCGTTGGCGGACTGGGCCACCAGGCCGTGCAGATCGCGAAGCACCTCGGTGCGACCGTTTACGCTGTGGACATCAGGCCCGAGGCGCGGCAGCTCGCGCTCGACCTTGGGGCCGAGCAGGCATTCGACCTCGAAGACTTCACCGCGGTGACGGGCAACGGGACGTTCCATGTCAACATCGTCGTCGACTTCGTCGCGACTGTGCAGAGTGGGTGCCGCTTGACAGGTTGTATGCGCTTGAATAGCACTGACGACGATGGCGAAGGCTTCGAGCTATCCAAGGCCGCCGTCGCGCTCGACCCCGCCGGCGGTCTAGCCGGTCTGGCCACGCCCGGGAGGATCGTTTTGGTAGATATTTCTCCGGAACCTCCTGGCACTGTCTGTTCTGAGGTAGGACTTGGATCTTAGGTCGGGTTGAGTGCGGATAGCCTCAACTTCGCGTCAGTGGACCTCATCTCCACAAACATCCGCGGTGCGCACATCTTATGCTATAGGCGTGCCACTGTGACTCTGACGGTCGGTGATCTATAGTGTTTAGCTCCGTGTACGGTGCCCAGAGCGACATGAGCACCGCCTTCGACCTCCTCGTCCAGGTAAGCACCCATTATACCCTTCGATATGTCTCTGCGCATCTCAGGAACGTGACTAATTGCCTTGCGTCTGATTAACAGGGGGTGGTCCGGCCCAACGTCACAGTTGTGCCGCTCACGGACATCGACACCGCGATTGAGGCGCTGACGGCGCACGATGTCACAGGCCGCATGGTCGTCATGCCGCGGTTGACGTCCAACGGAACCACTGCGTAGGCATACGATATCCGAGGAACGGGTGTTGAGGCATTGGTGTAACGTATCGGATGTCGGCTCAATCCTCTGACTCTGAACAGTTTAGTCAGATCTCCCTCACAAAATGCGTGCAATAGACGGGAGATGGCGAATTGATGTTCTGTGCCAGTGGCACCTCTCAAAGTCATATGCGGCCCGAAATGTTTCGCAGTACTACTGCAACGCATTAACTCGCCGGCGCACGTAGTACTAATGCTGCATGACTGGCGACCTAACCGGTAAAATCCACACTAGCTTCTCAGGCACCCCGAGTCGAAGACATAACATACCGAGGCCCCCGTTCCTCGTGCATACCACTCCACGACATAGACCCGTATGTATTGTTCCTCATCTGTGAACATCTTCTCCGACTGATGGCTCTGATCTATCGCCTTGCCCCTCGCAAATCCGGCCTCAATACTGGGGCAGCGACTCCGTTACGTTCGTGTCTTTGTTCTCGGAGGTACCGGGTGAGCTTATCCTCGGGCCCCGTATTCAGTCAGTAGCCGGCTGACTCATTGTCAGTTGAGCCGGTACGCTCTCCCCGCCCAAGCGAGGGCGTGCCGATGGTAGCCACGCGCTACGACCTGCAAAGTCTTGCAAGGAAGATGCAAGTATATGGGAGTTACTCAGGTCGCGTCTGCAGACCCGACAGGAAGAATTCCCACCACCGTGCTTGCTCAGGGCACATCGTCCTGTGGACATTGATTCGTACACCCTCCGCAGCCCATACCGCCGCGCGACATGGATGTGCCGTACAGTATCGTCATACGGCACTGCTGGCCAACCTGGAGACTCGTCGGAGGTCGGAGCATCGACCTCGATGGCACCACGACTGTAGGCGTGACTGACACACCCAGAGGTATAAAGAGCCCTCAACATCGTCTGTCTTACAACAGACAGCCCTCAACGAGTGCTCTCATATCGACAGCAGCCTCCCACTGCCCCCAGAACCATCTTCCACCATGATCTATCTCGGTACCCTCACATCACTCGTGGCGTTCGTGTCCGCCGCCGTCGCGGACACCATGCTCGCCGCCGTCTACGAGCCCGGCAACAACCAACTCGTGCTCGACCCCGCCTTCCCCGTGCCCACGCCTGGAGACGGACAGGTTCTGCTAAAGGTCGCAGCGTGCGGCGTCTGCCACACGGACGTCTTCTACCTCTCCGCCGCGCGCCCGGACCCTCGCACCTTCATCCCCGGCCACGAGATCGTGGGCACTCCGACTCAGTGAGTACTATGCGCGTGCACGCCGTCAAAGACTCGGAGACCCATTGTTGCTGACCGTCGTTCAACCAGGCTCGGGCCGGGGGTGCAGAACATCAACATGACCCAGCTTTATGGGGTGTACCTTCTCGACCCCACGAACGCGGACCCGATCCATTTCGCCACCGGCAGCGGTCTAGACGGCGGTTACGCCGAGTTCGTGCTCGTGAACCAGGCCCAGCTCATCCCAGTGGTATGTGTTCGCTTGCCGCTTTGATGGGTGTCCTCTGCACTCCGGGTGTACCGTGTGTTGACGTGTTCCCTTTAGCCGGACGGACTGGCTCCCGAGGTCGCAGCGATGGCGGGGGACTCGCTCATCACCGTGTACAACGCGGTCCACAACGTCGCCCAAGTCGCCGAGGGCGACCGAGTGCTGATCTACGGCGCCGGCGGGCTCGGGCACCAGGCCGTGCAGCTCGCGAAGAGCCTGGATGCGAACGTGTTCGTGGTTGATCTCCGGCCGGAGGCACGGCAGCTCGCGCTGGACCTGGGCGCCGAGCAGGCGTTCGACCTGCAAGACTTCACCGCTGTGACGAGTAACGGGACGTTCCACGTGAACAAGGTCGTTGACTTTGTTGCGACAGTTCAGAGTACGTGCGTACAGAATCAGGTCCATGTGTAGCTGGAGACTGACGAGTGCCGTAGGCTTCGAGCTGTCCAAGGCTGCGGTGGCTCTCACGGCATCGACGGGGCTCACCGGTGTGCCTAACCCTGGTAGAATTGTGATAGTGGGTCTTGCGTTCCTCCCCGCCCTCCCGTGACCTTGGTTGACATCCTTGGCTTCTGCTTGCGGTATTAGGTTGGCTTGAGCGCTGACAGCCTCAGTTTCGCTTCGGCGGACCTTCTCCTAGCCAACGTCGCCGGTATGTCACGCATTGGCCCCACCCTCTCCCGGTTTTCCAGAGTCGACCTGACATCCGTATCCTACTCCATAGTGACCAGCTCTTTATACGGTTCTCCAGACGACATGCGCTCCTCGCTCGATCTACTCGCACAGGTACGTGTCCAGCTTGCTCTACCATTTGCCTTGCGCCGAGTCGCCGCTGACGGGCCACCGCATTCGCGTTCCTAGGGAGTTATCCAGCCCAACATCACCCTCGTTGACCTTGAGGACATCAACACGGCGCTTGACGCGCTGAAGGCACACGAAGTGACTGGTCGCATTGTGACCATACCCGGCCTGAACTCGAACGGGACGAATGGTCGCCGCTAAGAGCTTCATGAGCTTTACATATTACCGTCTTGGTGGTGTAGAAACCTGGTAGATGCGGTGCTCGGGAAGTCGATGTAAGTGATTCGTGTAGTTGGTAGTCTGTACAGCGTTACCATTCTTCAGAGTTTGTTGTGTCGGATTTACAAGGCTGTCAGGACCACATTGAAGTGCAGCTCATCGACACCGCGTGGAGTTTGACGACGCGTGATATTACAAGTCGTTTGGCCTCGATCTCTGGGTGAAATTGAATCATCAGGAGAAATGGTAACTTGCTGGCTGAGAGTCCATTATCATCAGCGTCCATTTGGCGAGTGCAACGTCCCCAGCAACTCGGGACCCCAAACCCGATATGCTATTGGGCTACCACTCGTCGTCACTGGTGATAATGATGATTACCCAGAGTGCGTCCTCCGATAGCATTGAAAGTAGCTACGCATATATAGGTACAGCCAAAGTCTGCCATTACTTACTGTACATTGACGGTATGATTAGCATGAAAGTCAGAAGGTAGACATCTACTGTGGTATATCGCTCCTGTCCGTGACACAACAACCTTCTCGTTTTCAGGCTCCCCCTCTTCTTCTCCCGCCTTTTTGATGCCGATGAACGCCTCGCCGCACGATGAGCACGCCCCCCGCGCGGGTGCCCACCCCTTGCTCCTTTCCGCCACGAGCTCAGCGACCGTATCGAAGACGTCTCGGTCAACGAGGTGCTTCGTGATGACGAGCATGTCGCCCTCTGAGCGGAACGACTCGAGCATGCCCGTGAGGATCGTCCGGAACTCGGTGTAGAGCGTGCCCTTGGAGACGTGTGCCTTGGACGCGGACGCGGAGCTCACAAGCCGCTTGAACAGGCGGGGGAAGGAGACCGCGCGTGTGGAGCTGACGGACATGAGCGCGGTGAACGTCTTGTGGACAAGAGACCGCAGAGCGGAGATCGCTTCGTGCTCGCGCTGCGCGCGAGGGTCATCCGTGGGAACGCCCTCCGACGGACCGAGAGCCTCTAGCGAGCAGCAACTAGCTACTCGTTGGACGCAATCGATCTGACTGCTGAGGAGCTGGAACCAGAGGTCCTCAACTGGTACGTCAGGGGACGAAGTTGGCCGGGAGCGCTCTACGCATGTCGCAGTCGTGGTGTCCGCGACGTCCTCCAATCTCCGCAAAGAGTCGGAGATCGTCTCTGCAGGCCCGTCGTCTCCAGATGCAAGGGCGTCTGCTATTCGGGTGGACAGCCGCTGGTCGAACGACTCCGCCTTGGACAAGGCCGCTTGTGGGTCGCCTTCGCGGTCGACGAGCCAGATCACAGCACCGAAGACTTCGTTCTCCTCGCACGTCCGCGCCGCTTCCTGTCTATCCAGATATTCTTGCGGAAGGTCCCGAAGCGCAGGGATGACACCGGAGGGCTCGAATCGACAGTGCATGGCTACATAGGCTTGTCGAAGCCAGGAAGGGACGTTGGGGGATGCCACGGACTTCCGGGGCAGAGCAATGTCGTCTTCGGCGTGTTTCCGGCGGACCGGATGTAGCAAGTACTGGAGGTAGAGGAAGCGCTCGTGTTCGGCGTTGGGGCCCAAGGCTTGGAGGGCTGCTTCGTGTTCACCCGGGAGGTACTCATCAACCAAAGCAGCGGTATTTGTGATGTCGGATAGCAGAAGGGTCGGTAGAGACTCCAGGAGCCTGTCCGAGACTGCTGCAGGAAGTTTGCCCTTGCCTGCTCTCCTCGCCGTCTTCAAGACATCGTGGAGCGAAGTGAACACATCCGGAGTGGGTAGATCTGGGTCTTCCAGATACGTTCCTAGAAGCTCCGGCCACTGCTTCTCGTGCTTGTACCACGAGCGGAGGATCCGGTAGAACCCGGCATGCTTGAACAGCTCCAAGATGCGGTCGCTCTCATGGGGAGTGTAGGCGGAGAGGAGGAACTCGGCGGCGAGTTGGCGATCTTCTCGCGTGCTCGAATCCGGATCCTCTGCGAGGCCGATGAGGATGCTGTGCAGGACGCTGGGCTGGATCTGGATGAACTGCGGGTACTTCGGCACGTTCCGAGCGACGAAGATGTGGATGAACGTCCGCTCTTCCTGCGAGAGCTCCGGAGAGGCGAGGATCTCGAGGAGGATCTTGACGATGACGAAGCGGCTCACGGGGCGGGAGTCGTCGTTCAGGTAGGCGTCCTCAAACGCCAGATCCAGGGTATGCAGGAACGCTTCCGGGTCGAAGCGGAGGAGCAGGCGGGTGTAGGGATAGGTCGGTTCGATGCCGTTCTCCTCGTCCGAGGTAAGAACGAGCTTGCCGCCTTCCCCCTCAGGCCAGACTCTGGAGCGCCCATCGAAGAGGAACTTGTAGACTTCGTCTCTTGCTTCGAGTGCCTCGTCTTCGGGAAGGGGCTCCTCGGATGGGTATGTGAGACCTGTCAAGGTATCGGCTATGAAGGGGTAAATCTTGTACGCGTTCAACACTACGGGCTCTATGGATTGTTCGTCCATGAAGCTGGAAGAGGTGGGTGATGCTTCTGTGCGCTGCCTCCGCCACTGCTGGACACGACGGACGAGGTCTAGCAGTTCAACGACCGGCGAGACGTAATCCCGAAGAGCTCGAGTGTATACGTAGATGAGGGCGTCGTAGAGATGATGTCGCTGGCATAGCAAAATGGCCTGATTGCTGTCCAAGCAGTCCGGGTCGATGTGCCAAATGAGCCTCTCGACTAGGTCAGGACGGTTGTCCTCGTCATGCAGAGCAACCAAGCGCTGAGTGATTCGGGGCGGGACGTGTCGGATCTCGCCATTGAGCATGAATGGTTCCAGCTGCCGGAGGAAAATCGCGGTGATGCCGTTGTTGTCATAGTACCCGAAGAGGTCCTCGAAGAAGAACTCGTAGTCTCCTAGCGCTATGCAGGCTCGCGCGCATGTTGAGACGAGGCCTTCGAAGAGCTCAGTTCGGTCGACGCCCCTACCATCCGGCGTGATGTGCGTGTCGTCCATCATCCGCTCCTCCGAGAACGCGTACTGGGCGGACGCGACCATGAGCTCGCGCAGCTTCTGGCCGACTACTGTCTTCAGCTTCTCCGGATCGTCAGGAAGGCCGTTCCGATTCCCAGGCGCCTCCCCTACGTAGTATGATCGGGTGAGGTCGATAGCACTAAGGAAGTCGCCTTCTGAGACGAATGAGAGAATCCGATCGGCCCAAGTGAGGAGGGTCCCTACTTGCACCCCGTGTTGTCCCTGAGAATATGTCAAGCGCACGCTACCTGGGACAATGGGAGGAATGAGCTTACCAGGAGGAAGATCTTGCCCTTGTACATGCGCACGCTGTGCGCAACCTCGGAAACCGCATCAGAGTATGTGAGCGTGCCGTTTGTTGTATGGCTAAGGACCGGAGAGACCAACGTCCACGCGTCGAAGTGTTCGCGCTCGACAAGCCTGAACGTTCTGACGTCGTAGATCTCGAATGCGGCGGGTGTGAGGACGATGATTTGCTGAGGAGAGCCATGATTGTCAACAACAATCCCCACATAGAGACCGTTGGAGAGAACGAACCCACATTGACATTCAGCCACTGAAGAGCAAGGATGTCGTCGCTGGCCGTCCAACTGCCCATCTCCTCGAAGACAATCCTACCGACTTCGACCTTGCTGACTTTGCCCGTCTTGGCATCCTTCGTCGTTTGTGTGACTTTGTCCTCGGACACGCGGAGCAGATGAAGGGTCTCGCCCCAGGAATACGCGAGCGTCGGCGTAGAAGACGGATTGACACCATTCGCCTGACTCTTCTTGCTGTCACGTTCGGAAGGGGAGGAATGGTCGGCGGTGAGCGATACACTCGGGAACCACGCGAGGGTCCCTTTGAATCTGGACTTCGAAGCGACTTCTTCGTCGGTCTCCCGATGGCGCCTGTACCAGGTCTTTGGCGACGGCTTCAGGCCAACGATGACGAGTTTAATGGGCGTCAGAAGGGCGACAAGGTTGTACCCGTCCGTCGGGTGAGTAGATGTGCCGAGGGGTAGTGGTGCCATGGACAGAATGGTCGTAGGTTTCCGGCCTCTCCTTCGGCGGAACCGATGTCCCAGTGCAGGAGGCGCATCGGGGGCGTCTTCGTCAGGGTACTTGCCGAGGATGCGCAAGATGTCTGTCGCGTCAACGAAGAAGACCTTTCCCAGGCTGTGGTAGAAAGCCAGGCCGCTGTCATCCGCAGAGACGAGCGCAGTGTGGCGACCAGCAACGAAGCCGATGCTGACGATTCGAGATCCGACTATATGCCCTTCCTGGCGTCCAGACGCGACTGCAGCTAGTGTGGTAGGAGGAACCACTCGAGCAGGAACCTTCGGTGACCGTAAGTCGTACAGTTGGATGTGTCCGGTAGCGTGTCCAACGGCAATGTAGGTATGGTCGAACGACAAGGCCAGTGCCGTCACAGCGCCGACACTCTTTTCTACATATCCGGTCAGAGAACCATTATCGAGGGTCAATTTAAGGGACTGCCTCACCTGACGACTCGTTACCGCAGATACACTTCAGGGTCTGTTTGAAGTCGAATGCCAGCACTTGGCCAGTATCGGTTCCTATGCAGATTAGCCCATTGGCGGCGAGGACAGTCGGCGAGCCGAAGGACTGGGCACCCAGAAGTGAGGACGCCTTCGGAGTCTGCACGGCGTACAGGTGCTCTCCAATGAGTCGGAGCTGGGACCACCGTAGGACCTCTCTAGGTGGCTGTGGCTTCGCATGGATTGCCGCGTCTTGTGCGAAATGAGCGGAGAGGTTCGTAACGGAGGAGGATCGGGACAGCGCAGAGAAATGGGATGGTGCGGCAGACACAGACTCGTGGAGATGGGAGTGCAGTGTAGCAGCGCTCGCTGCGGACGGCGTCCTAGAAGGCTTAGGCGTGATCGAGCGAAGTCGGGAGATTGTAGGGTGAAGGTACGGTCTTGACAGAGGGGCGTGGGGCGGCGTCCCATTCCCAATGTGACTGGGCATCCTTGGAGCAGGCGTAGAAGGTGCAGGCGTCTTAGGAGACATGGGAGGTTGCGGCTCGTGCGCAGACAGCACTTGGACATGCTGCAGAGGGTCCACCAGCACTGTAAGCAGACGTGAACGGCGAGGCAAGCCACGGAAACACTGACCCCAGCCTCGTCCTCGATAGCGGCCGCGAATTTCTCGTTCTCTTCCACTTCGTGCACGAGTGACCGCTCGACTTCCTCTGCTTCGAGCTCGTCCTCCTCGTGGTCAGGCCCGAGGACGTCGCGCAGCTGGTCACGGTATCCACCGGTCGGATCAGCGTCCACGCCGCTGTACACAAATCCGCCACCTTCATCCTCGTCGTCGTCGGGACCGGCGTCCTCGTCCTCCCCGTCGCTCATGAGCTCATCGAAGCGCGTCGAGTAGTCGCCGGCGTCCACCTCGGGCGAGTCGCCGCCCTCGCTGTCCGAGAAATGGAGTTCGTCCGACGGGCCATCGTGACCCGCGTCGTCGGCGTCGTGTGTCCCATTCATGGACTGGTCCGGGCGAGAGAGCGCAAGAATCGGAGGCGGAGACGCGGGGCACGGTGACGAGGATGGGCAGCGCAGGGCCGGCAGGGCCGCGGCAATCGGGTTTAGTCCGTTTCGGGACTTATCGTGCAAAATGGGCCGCCAAACTGGGAGGCCGGGAAATGGGGGCATTGTATCTCTGACCCTCATCCCCTCCTCGCAAGCTTCCTCACTTCCCAACTCCATCGCCCGACGTCGATGATGGCCAACGTCGCGACCATGGGTCCCCCGCCCTCCCCGAAGGAGCCTCGACGCTCCGGGCGACGCCCAGTGCCCTCCTCCAGCAAGTCCCCCGCCGGCTCGCCACCGTCGGAGGCGGTCCCCAAGCCCAAGGAACACGCCAGCAAGCCATCGCTTAACTCTACACACAGCAACGGCAAAACCAAACGCGCCAAGAACGAAGACATCGACGAGCCGCTCGAGGAACTGCCCAAGAACGGCGTCAACGGCAACGGCGGGGTGTCGCGCTCGAAACGTAAGGGCAAAGAGAAAGAAAAGCTGGCACTCGTCGTGGAAATACCCCAGGACGAGAACCAGGAGAACGTCGAACTCGTTGGCGAAGACGGTGCCGCGGAGAACGGGGAGGATGAGGAAGAGGGGGGCGTCACTCGCTGCATCTGTGCGTGTCCTGCTCCTTTTCGTTTGCGCCGATCGCTGATTCCGTGCCCTTATCTTCTCATGTCAGGCGAGGATGAAGGCGACCAGGGCGAATTCATGGCGCAGTGCGAGGAGTGCAAGGCGTGGCAGCACGGCGTGTGTATGGGCTATGCGGACGCGGAACTCACGCCCCAGGTCTACTTCTGCGAGCAGTGCCGCCCGGAGCTCTGGACGGACCTCATCGAGTGCGCATTCACCTCCCCCCTACTTCCATCCCTTTCTCATCATGTCCGCCCCACATAGGCAATGGGCTGCTAAGCGTGCTCGCCAGTCATCGACGCGTTCACACCCTCCCACAACGCCCTCCGTACCCACTGCGCCGCGGAGCTCCCGCTCTCACTCACCCACCGTCATGAAGGCTCCGAAACGCAGAAACACTATGAATAGTCGCGATGCCGCCTACGAGGAGAGCGTGCAGGCACTGATTGAAGCGACGAAGTCCGAAGCCGCCATCTACGACCTGACGCCACGTACCCCCGTCTCCGCGGTCAGTGTCAACGGGTCGCTCAATGGGCACCCACTTCCGGATCACGACACGGAGTCTGTCGCAAATCCGAAGAAGAAGAGGAAGAGGACGGACGATGACGCGTAAGTCTATGCCGGCCTTTCATCTCACCTACGGGCCGTCTGACCATGTTGCCGTCCCCCACAGGGCGTCGGTCAAACGAACGCGATCTGCGTCCATTAACTCTGATCGACCACCTCTATCCGCGCTCCCGCGCGACCCCACCCCACAGAGCGCGACGAAGGTCCAACCCCCGCCGCCTCCCCCACCGACCAGTGCCGGTGCTGCGCGCACGGCGAACGCGCGCAACAAACGCAACGCCGCACGTAAATCGCAGGCGCAGGATATCGCGTCTGTGGACGGCGAGGAGGGTAAGTGCCCGACCGGCCCGGCTGCCAGCGGTGACGTCAACTCACGTGACATGTTCAGCGGGAAGCAGTGCGCCGAATCGCAGACAGGCGAGCAACAACCGCGCCAAAGGTGCGTTTGCACATCATCTCCGGCTATATCCTCCTCCTCACTGATACCCTCTATGCCCCTCATATACCCTTCGCCATCAGCCAACAACGGTTCAGAAGGCCACAGCCGCCGAGGGCAGGGCAACGCGAATGCCAGCGCGTCCGGCGGAAACTCGGCTGCCTCGCGTGCATATCATAACTCCCATGCATACGTCGTGTCGCAGCAGCCACTCTTCACGTCGTGGAACCTGCCCGACTACCTCGCTCACCTCGAAGCCATGTTACCCACCGACGTACCTCGCCCGCTCGAAGTCCGTGGCTCCGTGCTCGACGGAAATTCCCGCGAGTCCCAGGAGCGCACAACAGAACGCGGCGTCAAGGTCAAGTGGCCGAGCAAACGCATGAGCGTCGGTGACATGAACAAGCGTGTCCGGTCGCTTGTTGAGTGGGTTGGGCGGGAACAGGCGGCGGCGATGGAGCGGATGCGGAGGAAGGAGGCCTTGGAGAAGGTCCTGCAGGAGAGCCCATTGCACGACAGCGTCGCGGCTTCGGCGGTAGACGCTGGCGCCGAGGGGATGGACCTGGACGCCCCTGCCAGCGAAAACTCCGCCCCACGAGAAAAGGCAGCACCGCCTTCCGTCCCTGCCACCGCCGCTTCCACCCTGGGAGGTGGCAGCGAGGACACGACGATGAAGATGATGGAGGAGCTGATGGAGGAGTTGATCAGGTTCCAAGAACGATTTGGGCCGGGCGCGAAGGCGAAGGAGAGAGATCGGCGCGGGGCGACGCTGTGAGCCCCTGGCTTGGCCGTTTGTACCTTCGGACTCTGGCTCGGTGACACGACGAGTGTTGTATCTTGGATCTCCATCGCATTGCTATATCCTCATGTTTCTCTTACTGCTCGCTGGGCTCTCGCTGGTCTGTACACATGTTTTATATCTCACCTATCGTACCGTATCTGTAGTATTCTCTGTCGTCCTATTCCATCCATCTTCTCTCTGGTCTTCTGTCGGGATGCTCCTCTGCGCTCGTGTTCCCTTGTGTGCGAGACGACCCTGACGATGAGATCGACCGACAGAGTCTGTGTCCGAAATCCTCGGAGTCGGGCGCTGTCTGCATGAGGCAGCGACATGGCTGCAAATGACTCGTGCTGCACTTCATATTGCTGCTAACGGCATCCCTTCCATCTACATTGATCACTAGCTGGAATCTGCTGGGCTGTCCTCGAGACTCATCAACCTCATCTTGAACTACACCGCCCACGATCGAGTAGTGCGCACGCCATGTCGGCGACGGTCGAGTACTCGTCCCACGCGCCAGAGCCGATCTCGCCCGGACCATACCCGCGGCTCGCGACACACACCCTCCTGCCTGATGGCACCCCAGACTACCTCAGGCTCATCCTAACATCCAAGGTCTACGAGGTCCTCAAGGAGACCCCGCTCGTCTACTGCCCGAACCTCAGCGCCCGGCTGGGCAACCAGATATGGCTCAAGCGCGAGGACCTCCAGGAGGTCTTCAGCTTCAAAATCCGCGGCGCGTACAACTTCATGGCGAGCCTGACGGACGAGGAACGGTGGAAGGGCGTAGTGACTTGCAGCGCGGGTTAGTGTGCGTACCCTAGGCACGATGCGGCTCTTGCTCAGGCGCGCTCCTCCCACTCTCTGCGAATAAATGTATTGACAAATGCGCCGCAGGTAACCACGCGCAGGGCGTCGCGCTCTCCGGATCTCGTCTGGGCATCCCGTGTACGATTGTCATGCCAAAAGCGACGCCATCTATCAAGGTGCGCAATGTGTCGCGCCTCGGCGCGAAGGTCGTGCTATACGGTCAGGACTTCGACGAGGCGAAGACCGAGTGCGCCCGGCTCGCATCGACGTATGGTCTTATCTTTGTACCGCCATACGACGACCCCCTTGTCATCGCAGGGCAGGGAACTGTCGGGATGGAGATCCTGAAGCAACTCCCCAAGTCAGAAACTCTGGACGGGATTGTCGCCGGTGTCGGCGGCGGAGGGCTCGTTGCGGGGATCTCGGAATACGTCAAGCGGATAGGGTCGCCCAATACAAAAGTCATCGGCGCGGAGACCGTAGACGCGGACGCCATGGATCGCAGTCTGAAGAAGGGCGAGCGGGTGACCCTGCCAGAGGTGGGGCTCTTCAGCGACGGCACGGCGGTGAAGATCGTCGGCCAGGAGCCATTCCGCATATGCCAGCGCCTCCTGGACGGCGTCGTCAAGGTCGACACCGATGAAATTTGCGCTGCCATCAAGGACGTGTTCGAGGGTGCGCTCGTGTGGTTCCTGGTCTCTCACCGTCCTCGAGCTGACGCCCGGGTTCTCGTTACCAATAGAGACCCGCTCTATTACTGAGCCAGCGGGCGCGCTCGCCCTCGCGGGCCTGAAACGCTATATTGTCGACAACCAGCTCGTCGGCGCCGAGAAGAAGTTCGTCGCCGTCATCAGCGGCGCGAATATGAACTTTGACCGACTTCGGTTCGTCGCCGAGCGTGCAGAGCTCGGCGAGGGCCGCGAAGCGCTGCTGAGCGTCGAGATACCGGAGAAGCCAGGAAGGTGCGTCTCGTGTGGCGTGACTGCGGCAGCCATCCCGGCGGCTTGCGAACCACACATCGTGCGACAGATGGTCTAATGCCTTCGGTGAATAGCTTCGTGGCGTTGCATGACATGATACACCCCCGCGCGACGACGGAGTTCGTCTACAGGTTCCACCACCCCGAGCGGGCGCAGATATTCCTTTCGTTCCAGCTGCAGACGACGAACCGCGCAAAGGAGGTACCCGAGCTCCTCGCCGCCCTGGAAGAAAAGGGCATGAAGGGCTTCGACATCAGCGATGACGAGATGGCGAAGAGTCACGCCCGGTACATGATCGGAGGGTTCAATGAAGTGCCCAACGAGCGACTCTTTAGGTTCGGTGCGTGCCTCACGACCTGCTGCGGCCAGTCATGGATAATGTCTAAACGCCTCCTGGCGCTCAACAGAGTTCCCCGAACGCCCGGACGCCCTGCGCAGGTTTCTCAAGGGCCTGCATGTGGGATGGAACATCTCCCTCTTCCACTACCGCAATCACGGTGCCGGTGCGTACTGGGTTCACTGTCGTGTCTTGGCCGGTGGCGTACTCACCACTTCCAACCTTCCCAGATGTCGGGAAGATTCTGGCGGGCATCCAGGTGCCACCAGAGGACACGGAACAGTTTAGCGAGTATCTGCAGAAGCTGGGCTATCCGTACGTAGAGGAGACCGAGAATGAGGTCTACAAGCGGTACCTTAGAGGATGAAACATGACGTGTATCTCTACATGTACTACCACGCTACCAGCAATCGTGGACTACTGCTGTTCGAATTCGGCGGCCGGACGCCCTTCCGAGACTCCAGGGCTTTTGCGGGCGGCACCAGTGGGTCAATAGTCTTCAAGGTTACCCGCCGGCCCTGGGCTCAGTCAGCCAGGGTCACAAACGCTGGGAACCCGGGCGCGAGACCTCCGAGATCCACCCACCGACATGCGAGGCGAGGCAAAACGAGTGACATGATGGGGGCAGACGTCTACAATTACACGAGTGGGTACAGGGGCAGGGTAGGTATCTGCGTGCGACGGTGCCCGTGTATCCTGTGTCCGTATTAGTGCCGGAGCGAGCGGGTGTCCGAAGGCGAGCTAATTGGGGGAGGGGTCTACTACGATACGCGTAATAAATGAGGGTCGTGGGCGAGAGCGCGGGCGGGGTCTGAGAGCTACCGGAAAGCAAAGCGAGGAAGTACTGACGCCGATACCTGTACATCGTACTATGTACATATCTACAACTGGCACCCGGGGGAGAGAGAGCATGGCGCCGTGAGACGGAAAAGGGGAACATAGCCAGAGCGGTAAGGAGATGAGGGAGGAGAGGGGTGTGATGGGGAGTAGTTTGTACACGTTCAGCTGGAGACCGCGACGCCGTCGCGCTGTGCCCTGCGCCATGGCATGAGGAAGTCGCCCAACCGGCGGGGGCTGAGGGGGCGCTGCAGGAGCGGCTTCGGCACATCCAGTTTCGAGGACGACGCGGCTGATAGGGCGGGTGACGGCGGTCTCGCGATAGCGCTCTCGACGGCCTTGATGGCGAGCGCGGTGCTGAGCCCGCGGTTGCCCGCCTTCACGCCGGTCGAACCGTACTGGTAAAACCAGCATAGGTCCCAGCCGCCGTCGGCGCACTGCGCGGCAAGGAGCCTCTCCAAATCACGTGGGAACTGGATACCGACAGTCGAGCCGGCGAGGATGCGGAACGCAAGGTCCATGCTGTCGCCTGGCGCGTTGACGCGTTCGTGCAAGCGCTCGATGAAGAGTGGGCGAAGGCGGTTGAGGACGGCCTGGTCGGTGATGCGCTGGAGGAGGCGGCTCATGAAGAAGAGGAAGCAGTCCGCGGACATGTAGTACCGCGAGCCGCCGATGTACGCGCGGTGCAACAGGACTTCGTACACCCATTCGAGGGTCTTCGGGAGCTCGTGGCCGCGGCCGTATTCATAGAACAGTGATAGGACGTTGACGCAGACGAAGGGGTCCATGCGAGGGCGCGTGTGGTCGAAATAAGTCTATCACCACGCGTCAGTTCATGTACAGAATGAGGACTGATGGAAGTGAGTCACCTGCATGATGCCGTCCGCGTCGACGTAGTTCAACATCTCGTCCAAGATGGAATTCACCAGGGTCCGGTCTGGGCGCAATACCGTCAAGGCAACCGACGTTGTATCCATGTCGTCAGGGAACGACGCGGAAAACAAGGGTTTGCCTGCGGAGATGTTCGGTCAGTCACAACGATTCAATGGAGAGTATAAGCATTGCGCCTAACCGCGGAAGAAGTTCCAAGTGCGAGGGCAGTCTGATGTCGTGATGAGAGATCTATCACCGCGCGCCGATCAGTACACGTTTATGAGTGGTTGCGGGGAAGAACTCACTTGTCATTTGTCAATTCGTAGATAATGAGCTGCGTGAAGTTCTCTTCGAAGACCACGCCGGCATCTGTTGATGTCTCCAGACGACCGGCGTGTCTGCGGAGATACTCACGGCCGCGGTGAACCGGGTCGCCGAAGATGTTTCGCAACGTCCGGAAGACGTTCTCCTGGGAGTCGAAGACGACGCCGTGCATTCCGAGAGACCGCGCGGACACGACGTTGTCCAGCTTGTCGTCGACGAAGACAGTTGTTTCCGGGTCGAGGTGCATCTCCGAGACGACCCGACGATACGCCCCCAGATGTGGTTTCCGCTCGCCTACAAGAGCAGAAGGGAAGACGCGGTCGAAGACAGACGTCCAGTCCGAGTCGAGACTCATGATGTATTCATAGTCGGGGAGGGAGATGTTCGAGAGCGCGAGCACCGTAAGCTGTCCGTGGCTCTGTTGGCGAAGCTCACGGATCAGAGCAAGGAACTCTTCATTTGGCCGCAACGAGTCGCGGGCCTGCTGGAACGCTTCTGCGATGGTGGAGGCGTCTATGTCGAATTCGGCGCTGACCCGGTCATAGCACTCGGCTTGGGATATCCGACCGCGCTCGTATTCGAACCAGGTCAGGGACGAGAGGATCTCCTTGAGCTTCTTGGGAGGAATGGGGGTGTTCGTCTTGGACGACCAGGAGAAGAGGACGTCGCCCAGGTCAAGGATGAGGGTCGTATACCTGCGGTGAGGTGAAGCCATGGGAACGCGGAGGGCGGGGGCGCGGAGAGGGATGGGGTGAACGAGCGTAGGCACGGAAAGAGCGACCATGACGGGGAGGAATCTTTAAGGAGCGGACTGGGGAGGGGGACGCCCCGGAAAATGGATTAGTGGGTGTTGAATGACGAGAAAGTCCAAGTTGATGGTGCCAGGTGGGAGATATGATTGGGACTGGCGCAGACCCAAGCGTCCCGCCGAACCACGCAGAGGTCGATAACTATTCCCGGGACCCGCGCGTTCTAGATGAGAATCTGGGGAGCGATCAGATCTGGATCAACGCACTGCGTAAGAGAACGGGGCTAAGCCAGGCTAAGCAGCCCGCATCAAATGCCTCCGTCTTCCCTTCGCTCGGCGGGATGGGACACCGTGGCTGAGCGTGGTTCTCAGAAGAACCAGAGAGGTTCCGGCGACCAGCTTGCACGAGGGCCAAAACCATAACGCTATTATGGCCCTGGTGGAACGCTGCAGAGGGATTGTTTCAGCTCTAGGACCGCTGGCATCGGTGACGAAAGGTGCTCACCGCTCGAGACTGCTCGAGGTCAGTACAAGCGAGAGCTTCGAGGCGACGGGGCTAGCCGATCGGCGATCAGCAGAATCCCCGCCCGGACATAAGGCTCTGTGATAATTCACCTAAAGCCTCCGTTAACGTCGCTTTTGCCACGCATGAATTTCCGCGACAAGTCGCAGGTGCGGTTTGGGTGCGGTCGTGGTTCCCTCGCCCTCCGCGCCGAGAGTAATGCGCACCCCAGTTCGCCACTGCGCCGCGTTTTCCGGGATCGGTGCCTTGCTCGCGCCCCTCGCCTGGAGCTAGCAGCTGCTAGACTGCGGCGTCGGCCTGCACGTTGTAACAACACGAGGCGGACCTACGTCGTGTTAATTTTATTTCATTTACGCCTGCCATATCGAGACCAATCTTGGGGGTAACCGATATTGCGTGAGTTAGCCGGAAGTCCGCACTGCCCGTCCTTCGGGCTGATCGTCCTCCACTCACCCCAGGGCTCGCGGATCAGCCTGCTGGCTATCGGCGTCTCTGTCTTCGTGCTGCCGCGCCGACCGGCCACACCACCGTCTGCCAGGGCCCAAGTCGTAGCGGACAGGGCCCGGATGGTCAAGCGTATTACCGCTGATAATCCTGAGCACCGTGAGCACGCACGCCAGCGCGCACGCCAGGATCCCACGCAGGTTCTTGATCGTCAACGGGCGTGCCGAGGGCGCATCTGTGTTCCTGCGTCCTGCGCTCGACCTGCCTCTTGCGGAGAGATTGCGCGCCTTGGGGTGTCCGCCCCACGGTCTGTCTGTCATTCGGCCTTCCGACACGAAGGCAAACACATGGACTCAATTTGAGCAGAAGGTTCCCTGCCTCGAGCTGTCAGACGTGTTGCGGCAAGTACAATGCCACACACCAGCGACCTATAGCAGCGGTGGCCGTTGTCTTCTGGGAACCAGCGGGGAGCGAAGTTTACTCCTTGACGCGGACCTGGGTGTCCTTCCTGATTACCGAGGTTCCACATCGGAAAGCCTCCTTCGCTTGCCCTTCCGCGAAGCACGAGAGCGTCAGCTCCGCGTTCAAGGCATCTTATGCTTTGGGCGCAGGCGAATTCGACAGCATCAGGCGGGCGCCCGGGATCTGTTGCTTAACGCGCTGCAGCCACGAAGGGCGCACTGAATCAGGCCGACTGCGACGGACAGATAGATCACCTCAACTGAAACTCGGTGGCTGATGCCGTGCATAGTCGCACGGCGGGATAGGTTTCGCATGGGGTCTCTCAGCATTCCGCAGGAGGTGCGCCCTGTGCAACTCTGTTCGATAGAGAGAATGAACGAATCCCAAATCGTCGGACTGCTGCGTTAGGGTCCCTTGTCCGATAAAGTTAGTATTTTGTTTGGGCTTGGTTAATCCGCGGCTTACTTACTGGACCAGGTCACCAATGTCGTTTTTTGAATGTGTGGTGCCGCGAAGATAGACCTAGGTAGACCTGGACGGCCACCAGAAAGACCAGACAGCGATACGGGATGCGAATGCCCGAAGCCGAACACGGCCAGATACTCGCAGGTGTACACAAGAGCCCACAACGGCGCCATGAGGTCTCCGTGTGTTTGGGATCTCCGCTGCTTGATGAGGACGGCGAATCCCACCTCGCGCGAAAAGCTGCGAGGTCAAGCGCGTTTGTTAGAGCGGCTAGAAGGCCTAGTTACTACGCAGTAAGCGGACATGACGCCCACGACGCATCGGGACTGCTTCCGGAACCCGCGAAGTGGTTCGGCCAACGCGGAGGCACGCGCACCTCTGGTGCAACCGACGCGGGAGAGCCACAGAGCGCGCTCCCATATCAGAACGTTCCTGAAGATCCGATGAACGAGCAATCATCCGCCTCGAGTTCTGCTAGGTTGACGCCACAGTTCAAAGCTCCAGGCGAGGTGGACGTAATGCCACTCACCCGAGTTAGCGTCGGTGCCGACACTTGGAAGGGTTTCATAAACCCTTTACGCTCTTGGTCCCTCGCCTAGTTTTGGGGAAGGAACAAGAGACTAGATCCTTTAGGCAGCAGAGGCCCAATATGCTTGCCGGAGCGACATATCTGAAAGCCGCCAGTAATCATGTGCGCGGTGATAGAAGCTGATATCGATCCCAGCATAGAATGAGTGCAATGATATCGATGGCAGCACTGCTGAAAGCACCAGCATACTGTATGGCTGCTTCCCATGGACCAACACTTCTACAGAGACGGGGATGAAAGAAGCGTGATAGCTTCCGCAAAATTGCCTGCGGCGAGGCCGCAAAATGCGGCGCCTGCAGAAAAAACATCAGCACAGTGGCTTCAGGCTTGGGTCAGACACGAGATGTGCTGCATCACGCACCGCATGTTAGGCACGGTATGGCTCCGGAAGATAGCTCCGTCCACCCGCAGTGTTGGAGGAGAGTGACCTTTAAGGGCATAGACGCCGGAATATATCCGCGTTGACAGGCAAGCCTGGCCGCCCTGGCAGAAAGCCCACCTCATGGCGCCGGCACCACCGGAACTGCGTATACCGTAGTGATTGAGAATAGGAAAAGGGTGATGGAGTTGATGAAGACTTACATCCGCCAAGCGTTGAAGGTTGTAACGGCTGTGATTGCGGCTCCCAACGCTACGCTATTTGGGCTGCGCGGTCGCAGCTTCGGGAATCCGGCTTGGTGGTGTATCGCAAGTTCTTGAGCATAGTTAATTCCTTCCAAAGGATGGAAGGTTATGCATTGGCGACGCAGATTCTACAACTCGGGGGAACGACGACCGTCCGCTTTCCACGGACGTCCTAGAACATTGGTGATGTCACGCACGGCTCTGGAGCCTCTCAACGTCGCCCTGATCGCTAGCACGAGGATTGGTCAACAGTTGGTCAGGCAAGGAGTTCGCATCAAGCTAAATACGACATAGCAAGTGGATGACTTCGTCGATTCGGGGCCAGCGGGCCGTACAGACGGTAAAGATCGGCCGCAGTATCATTTGAAGGCGGTACAACGCGGCTTGGATCCTTCAGGTTGCAGAGTGAACCAAGCACCTCCGCGGTGATGCGCTAGTGCGCTTGGGTGGTCCTGAGCCGAAACCAGACACGGCACACGGTCACGTCGGCCTCGAGGTGAGGGGGAAAGATCGGGCGTACCCATATGTACGTGTTCAGCATTCGTGCTCGTAGACACGGCAACGACTCAGTGCGACGACTCCTTTCCCTTCGTCAACATGTTCTCTGCGATCACGTAGGTGGTGAAGGCGACGAGTGCGACACCGAAGCCCGGGAATGCCTTGGAGAACATGGCGCGGCGGGAGAAGACGGGGTGCTTGCGCCAGGCCTCGCGCTTCGCCCAGGGGTCGCGGTACAGCTGGGGGTCGTGCGGGTTCGGCATCTGGACAACGTGGAGGACGTGAGCAGGTGAGTGTGATGGCGACGAGGACGGACGCACGGGTTGAGTTGGACGGCGGGCGGAGACTGGGAGGTGGACTTAGCTGTCGCAGCCGTTCCTTCCCTGCCTCACGGGCGCTTGCCCTGGGCCGCGTGACGTGCATTTAGGGCAGGCTCGGTGATACTTCAACAGATTGGAGCTGGCACCGTCCCCAAGCCAGCCTTTTCTTGTCTCACGTCCCTTCCTCGCTTGCCCCCCTTCCACCACCTCGTCGCCTCTCCTGCACCCCACTCTCCCTATCATTATGTCTGGCGACCTCTCCATGGTCTCTGACGACGACACGCCTCTCGCCGTGAAGCCCTCATCCTCCGGAGGCAAGCAGAACGGCCACACTGCCCACAATGGCAACGGGCGGGTCCTGAGTGATTCCCCGATGAGCGAGGACGACGACATGCCGCTGGTGAGTGGTTGTGCAAGGGTAGCGGAGAGTGAGCGCCTTGGTTGATTCGCCGGCTGGATTTAGTCGCAAACCACACGCACGAAGTCCGAGCCGATGACCCCAGACGCGCGTTCGTTGAAACGCAAGAAGGCGGTTATGTCTGAGTCTTCCAGCGAGGACGACAAACCACTTGCTTCTTCTCCGGGCAAGTCCAAGTCCGCTGCCATTCCCATGCCCGGTGCGGCACAACACACCGCAATCAAGGCGCCTACCACCAATGGGAAGCGCGCACGCGCGACCACTACAGCGGTGGTCGAGTCCGATGAAGACGACGACGACGACGACGCGCCTCTCGCCAAGCCCAAGCGTGCAGCTAACGGGAAGGCAAAGGCGAAGGGCCGACCAGCGAAGAAGGTCAAGAAGGAAGACTCCGAGCCAGACATCGAGTCCGAGGACGGAACACCCGTACCGGCTAGGAAAGCCCCTCCGCGCGTGAAGCGGAAGATGAAGGAGGACAGCGACGCAGACGAGAGCTTTTCCGACGACGACAAGCCGCTCACCAAGAAGCGCGCTACGAAGGCGCCAGCGGCTAAGAAGACGAAGGCGAAGGCGAAAGCAGAGGCCTCTGACGCTGTCAAGCCCAAGAAGCGCGGTGCGAAGAAGGAGGAGTCGGAGGACACCAAGCAGGCGGCAAAGAAGAAGGAAGAGGAGGACGAGGAGACGTACAAGTGGTGGGAACAGCAGAACGCCACGCGCGACGGCTCCGTGAAGTGGACAACACTGGAGCACAATGGGGTGTATTTCCCGCCTGCATACGAGCCGCTTCCGAAGCACGTCAAGATGAAGTACAACGGTGCGTGGTATCACAATTGCCTCGCTATATGCCGGTGCTTAGGTCCAATGCAGGAGAACCTGTCGACTTGCCTATCGAATCCGAGGAAGTTGCAGGATTCTACGGCGCGTTGATCGAGTCACCGCATGCTCAGGACCCGGTCTTCAACAAGAACTTCTTCGACGATTTCTTGAAGGTACTCAAGAAGTACCCTCCTGTATGTGTTTATGTGCGTGTACCTCCGCATCGTGTTGCTCAATGGTTCATTCCAGAAAAATGGCATCAAGATCACGAAGTTCGAGCTCTGCGACTTCCGGCCAATGTACGAGTACTTCGAATCGGAGAAAGAGAAGAAGAAGTCGATGACCACTGCAGAGAAGAAAGCTGCTAAGGCTGCTAAGGACGAGCTCGAGGCGCCGTATACGCACTGTATTCTTGACGGTCGTAAAGAGAAGGTTGGCAACTTCCGCATCGAGCCTCCGGGTCTGTTCCGTGGTCGTGGTGACCATCCTAAGAAGGGTGCTCTGAAGGTGATGTCAATTTTGCGTGCATCCCGAGCGGTAGGCTGACTCAGAGTAGCATCGTTTGCGTCCCGAAGATATCACCATCAACATCGGCAAGGATGCACCTGTGCCCAAGCCCAACGTGCCAGGGAAGTGGAAGGACGTGGTGCACGATAACACTGTCACTTGGCTGGCCAACTGGGTCGAGAACGTGAACGGCAACTACAAGTACGTCTTCCTGGCGGCCGGCAGCTCCCTCAAGGGTCAGAGCGACATGATGAAGTTCGAGAAGGCGCGCGAGTTGAAGGTAAGAGATACCGGACGGCGAACCGTACACATGTCTCACCTGAATACGCAGAAACATGTCGACAGGATCCGTGCGGACTATTCTGCCGACTTGAAGACCAAGCAGATGATGGAACGGCAGCGAGCGACCGCCATGTACTTCATCGACAAGCTCGCCCTTCGAGCCGGTAACGAGAAGGGCGACGAGGAGGCGGACACGGTCGGCTGCTGTTCTCTGCGCTGCGAGCATGTCACTCTGCTTCCGCCGAATAAGCTCGTGTTCGACTTCTTGGGTAAGGACTCCATCCGGTACTACAACGAGGTCCAGGTCGACGATCGCGTGTACAAGAATATCCGGATATTCAAGGAGAACAAGAACGACGATGACGAGCTCTTCGATCGTGTGAATGTGCGTCGTCCTGTATTCCCCATGTCTTGTCCATGTCTCAATCATCGGATCAGACCGGCGCTTTGAACAAGCACCTGGCGTCGTACATGAAGGGCCTCACCGCGAAGGTCTTCCGTACGTTCAACGCGTCGTTGACGTTCCAGGAGCTCCTCGACCGTGGTACGCCGGAGAAGGGCACCACGCAGGAGAAGCTGAACGCGTACAACCACGCGAACCGCATGGTCGCCATCCTCTGTAACCATCAGCGTGCCGTGCCGAAGACGCACGAGCAGTCGATGTCGAAGATGCGGGAGAAGGTGCGCGTCCCTCTACGTTGCGTCGGAGCGCTCGACGTTGACATCCGCGGACTTGTTAGCTGCGCGGCCTGAAGTACGAGCGGATGAAGCTGCGGCACGCGCTCTTCGCCATCGACCCGAAGTACAAGAAGAAGAAGAAGTACTCGGAGCCTGAGTCTGACCTCGACGACGACGCGATCGAGGCGCACGAGGAGCAGATGAAGGCGAAGGACCTCGAGAAGGCGGAGAAGAAGTTCCAGAAGGACAACGAGAAGCTGGTCGAGGAAGGGAAGAAGCCGCAGGACGAGTCCGTGCTGAAGGAGAAGCTGAAGGAGGTGGAGGCGGAGTACAAGAGGCTGAAGAAGGAGCGGGGCACGGAGAAGCACACCCTGAAGAAGGAGCGGCCGACGGAGAAGATCGAGGACGCTATCGACAAATTAGACGAGAAGATCAAGGCCTTCAAACTCCAGATGGAGGACCGCGAGGCTGGCAAGGAGGTCGCGTTGAGCACGAGGTGCGTCGTTGGTGCTCGTATTCCCGCCGAAGGGGTTGTGTTGACCGATCCCGGAATAGTAAAATCAATTATCTGGACCCTAGGTATGTCTCTTTGCCTGTCCGTATACTTCCGCCGATACTGACGGCGTATGCGCAGAATTACGGTCTCGTGGTGCAAGGCCAACGACGTACCTGTAGAGAAGCTGTTCTCGAAGACTCTCATCAACAAGTGTACGTGGTCTCCGTTCGCTCCGCTGCTCCGTTCTGTGCTGACGTGAACGACAGTCCCTTGGGCTATGGAGGCTGATCCGGAGTGGAAGTTCTGACGTTGTTGCTACATTATTCCCCTAACACTGTGCACTGGACCGTGGACTGCCGCCTATCCTCCCATCCGTCCATACCATCCCGGACGGTTCAGTAACTAATACTATTCGCTCTCCTCACGCTGTCTCCATCGCACACCCCCGTCGCATACACACTGAGCTGTCTTTGTAGTTTTCTCCTTTCGTTGTAGAGGCATTGCAGGATCTGCTATCTATGGGCGCACACAATGTATCCCTTACACACTCTACCTGCGTGTTGTTCCCGAGTGCGGGCGTGCGTGGCTGGCCGGCGCGAGAGCGTCGCGTCCCGGGCGTCTGAGCGCTTCCATACCTCGCTCTGCGCGTTCACGTGTGGCCAGAAGGCACAGCAGCGTCACCGACTGCGAGCTCCCCGTCTTCGTCTTTCATCTCCTCCACCACCACCTCTCCCGCCATGTCCCAGGCCACACGACCTTCCTTTGCCTCCCAGACCGCATGGGCCGCGCTCGGCGTCGAGTCGGGCGAAGACACCGACGAGGAGGTCTTTGACGAGACCCCCGCGTCCCAGCCAGACAGGTATGACGGTGCACCGTGCAGCGCCCGTGCGCCCTGGCCCATACCGATCCGTGCTGAAACATGCTCCCACTAGCGCGTCGGAGGGCCCCGCGAAGCTCTCGAAAAGTGCCCTGAAGAAGCAGAAGGCGCAGGCTCGCGCAGAGAAACGGCAGCTGGAGAAGCTCGCGCGCGCCGCGGCGAGGGCGCAGGCCGCCGCAGGGGCGAACGCTGTTGCAAGTACCCCCTCTGCGCCTCTCCAGTCACCACCAGCGCCGCAGACACAGCCAGCAGCGCCCGCACCGCCTGCCGTCGATCCAGTGGTGGCGGCTGCGCCGGAGAAGCTGCCGGTCAAGGAGATCGTCCCGGACCTGTCGAAACCTGCTGTGTCCAAGCCTGCAAACGGCGTCACCCACGAAAGCGAAGTTACGAATGGGTCTGCACCGTCTGCACCTGCACCAGAGCCGCCAGCACCGGTGGTGTCGGCACCTCCAAGCCATCCGGCACCTCCTCCGGTAGTGCCCCAGCCCGTCACACAGCCTAGCTCTGTGCCCTCGGAGAAGGCGGACCCCGTGGCGCGCCGGAACGACATCGAGAATCCTCCTGAGAAGAAAGTCGCCGAGCCCTCGCCACAGGATGCTGAGAAGGCAAAGAAAAAAGCCAGTTTCGTGACCCGTACGCTGTGGACGTTCATTATGATCGGTGGCTTTATAAGTGAGTTTGGCACTTGTATCGAACGGGGCAATGCGCTGACTTTCTGGGTAGCATTACTGCTCATGGGCCATGCGTACATGATCATTCTTGTTATGCTTTGTCAGACCCTGGTTTACCGCGAGGTCACCGCACTATTCTCCCTTAAGCGGAAAGACGTGGGCGACGGCAACGCCAGGGGACGTGATCCTTGGAGCAAGACTCTGAACTGGTATTTCTTCGCCATCACGAACTACTTCTTGTACGGCGAGAGCATCATCTACTATTTCAAGGTATGCACTGTGGGCAATGCATTGAGCGCATATGCTTACGCCTTTGTATCCAACAGCACGTCGTCTTCTCCAATGCACAGCTGACGGTATTCGCGACGAACCATCGGTTCGTCAGCTTCACGCTGTACCTCATCGGTTTCGTTGGCTTCGTCCTTTCGCTCAAGCGTGGTTACCTCAAGCAACAGTTCGGTCTGTTCTGCTGGGTGCACATGTCGCTGCTTCTCATTGTCGTCTCGAGGTGTGTTGCACATACAAATTCCCTCGTCGCATGACTGACAAGTCACCCTTCCAGTCACTTCATCGTGAACAACATCCTGGAGGGTCTCATCTGGTTCTGGGTCCCCGCGTCGCTCGTCATCTGCAACGATGTCTTCGCCTACATTTGGGGCATTACCGTTGGCCGGACGCCGCTGATCAAGCTGTCGCCGAAGAAGACGGTCGAAGGCTTCGTGGGCGCGTTCTTCAGCACGATCATCTTCGGCCTGCTCTGGGGCTCGTACTTCATGCGCTTTGACTACATGATCTGCCCGATGCGCGACCTCGGCGTCACTGCCTGGAGCAACCAGCAGTGCGAGCACAACCCTGTCTTCGTCTGGAGGGACTGGCAGATGCCCGCGCCGCTCAGTGCTCCTCTCAGCACCCTCGTACGTTCATTTCTCCTTCGTGGGTTGCAGGCATGATATACTGAAGTTTTGTGTCTGCCAGCTGGGCCGCCAGGTGACGGCGATCCCCTATGCGCCCTACCACCTGCACCTCCTCGTCCTCTCCTGCTTCGCGTCGCTCGTTGCGCCCTTCGGCGGCTTCTTCGCGTCCGGCTTCAAGCGCGCCTTCGACATCAAGGACTTCGGCCACAGCATCCCCGGCCACGGCGGCATGACCGACCGCATGGATTGCCAGTGCGTTTCCCCCGTCTATCTCGTGACCCCTAACTACACCGTACTGACTGGGCCCGCGCGCAGGTTCCTCATGGGCGTGTTCACCTACGTGTACTACAGCAGCCTCATCCGCGACAATCACGTCACCGTCGGCTCGATTCTCCAGACGATCGTCAGCGGCCTGACGGTCACCGAGCAGCTCCAGCTCATTGCCGACCTCAAGCGCTATTTGGAGAGCCAGGGCGTCGCTGTAACGCTCTAATGCGCCGGGGGCGCCGGATGTGCTGTGGCTCGACCATGACTACGAATGTGGGTGTGACGACGTGTGCTCCAAAACGCGGCTTTGGTCCGTGGGAGAGGGGGACGGCGATGGGCCGACTGCTGCTGCTCTGTTCGAGGCTCTCCTGTGGGCGAGGGGTCGGTTTCTTGATCTGCATTCAACATACAGTAATCCGTCTAATCGTATGAGCCCACCATGCTAAGTAGTCTCTTGTCGCGGTAATACATGATATCCTAGGGTACGGCCCTGACACAAACTGTTCGCCGTAGGTGTACCGAGCTGCAAGAGATCGTGTGGTGATCACTTAAGTGGCTTCAGGTTCAACAGGTCGTAACTAGGTATCGATGGAATTGCTGTTTGTCAGCCATGTCAACAAAGACTTCGTATGCGTAGTACAGGGTGGGTTGAGGGGTATGCGATGGTACTGATGACTCTGCACATCGCGCTGTCATCGTCCCTCAAGAGACAGAATATGAAGGCTATCTTCACTCTGGAAAGCACAGTTCAGGTTATCGTGAAGACACACGCCTTGAGCATTTGGCAGCAGTCGAAGCATACCTGGATCATGATTCCGTTCTCCCAGAAGTGCACCTTTCGCAGACGTCCTTCTGGACACCGAACGCGGCGGATTACGCGTCGTTTCACTCGCAGTGAAGCAGCGTCAGCGTTCGCGTCCTTCCCACATGCATGTCACGTCAACGAGCATACCGCTTGCATACGACGTTTTACACGCACCTCAGTATCCACGGAGCCGACGCCTGCAACGTTCGCGGATGCAAACTCCAGGAACTCTAGCTCCAGCTCGGGGTCGTCCTGCCATCGGCGGAGGAAGAGCACGCGGCGGCCGCATGTGGTGTATCGGAGCGAACTGAGGCCCGGGGACAACGACAGCGGCAGATCGAGGAGATAGCCCCGCGAAAGCCAGTCGTCCGCGGGGAGAGTCGTCGTCTCGCCGGCAGGGCCCGCGCCACAGTCCACGAGCGACAGCTGCAGGATGCGGAGGAGAAGGTGTGCGACTAGCTGTGTCTCACTGACGTACGCGGCGAAGCAGTAGAGGTCCCTCTGAGCGTCGAGGCGGCAGAAAGACGCCTGGGGTACCGGGGGCGGGCTGGTGATAGCAGCTAGATAGACCTCATTGTCTGAGTTGGGCGCGCGAACGCCGGTGAGCAGCGTGCTTCGAGGCGTGCCGACGTAGTCGGGGGCGACTGGGTCGTCGTCGAACCCATGGACGAAGAACGCTTTGCGCGTCCGAGTGATCATGTGGTGGTTGTCGAGGAACGCCACCACGTCTCCGTATTTCCAAGGAGCCTAGAAGCGCGCGCTCTTTAGACGTGCCATTACATAGCGAAGGGGTCTTGGAGGACTCACTCTGAAGACGAGTACCCCCGTCTTCCAATTCCACAGCCGGTCGGCGAAGTCGGAGCCGTGTAGGATGACGATGTCCTCGTGTATCTTTACACAGCAGGTATGGCGGAAGGGCTCGTCAGACTCCACGGCCTTGGTTGAAGCGAGTGCATGCTCTGCTCCGCTAGTCAAGGAATGGAATGCAAGCCGCGTAGCACCTCTAAGGAGATGGCAGAATCAGTCGCACGAGGGTTTGTAGAGGATGCTGATTAGCGATGACTTGAACGACGGGCCTTTCTGAGCACTCACGCGGTCGTAGAGAAAACAACCAAGAGATCTTGCGATGGGTCGATGGCAAACCGTCTTGGAATACCGACCGAGTTTTGAAGGGTAACAGTCCATTGCATTGCTATATGGCCATCAAGTAGCGTTGGGAGACGCGTGCACAGGAAGTCGCCCGTTGCGGTCATCTCGACGAACACGCCGGCGGGATGAAAGACCCATTGTCGGGGCGGGCCGACCGACGTATGCCCGGGAAGCCTTAGTATCCTAGGCTCAGAGAGGTGTATTTCATCCCATGCATTGCGGTAGCATCTGATGCGTTGGATCCTGTCCTCGAGCGCGAGCTTGTGCCCACCGGACGGCGGTGCGTCGACTAGGTTAGCGGCTGCCAGCTCGAGCTTGTACTGCAAGGAGGCCGTCTTCCCTATCAATTCCCAAAGCAACCGGCATACCTGCAGCGTTAAATATCAGAGTTCAGTGACAGGAACGTACTCTGCAGGGTGGGGAGAGTTGATGCCCCGCGGGTGCAAACGAAGCGGTTTGCCAGACACTCACTCGCATGCAGCTGCACACCGTCTCCGCTGCTGTGTTCTGTAAGATGTCTGAGAGCAGCTCTGGCGGCAACGATAGCAGAGAGGTCATGGTTGATGGCGAACAATGTTTCCGCAGCAGTGCGCCTACGAGTAACGACTGAACTCAGCCTCAATCGACGAAGGTGTCGGCTGGGTGTTGGGCCGAATCGGGCAATCGAAGGTTCATATTTTCTTCTTCTCACATTCTAGAGCCAGGCCACCTGCGACTGCTCAGGGTATTGGATCTACATCATGCATCAAGTCTTGCCGTCCGCACATGCGGGCAGCCAGAGTAGTTTCTACGCCAGCGTCTTCTCTCGCGCTCAGGCACTGGCTCAGTTGCTGCTCGTCCCATGCGAATGGCGAGAGCCGATGTGAGTCTGAGAGTGTCCTGGAGACTGCAAAGCCGGCGAGTAACATATACAGAAGGCCGGTCGAGACATTGCCTTTCTCGCCCGAGCACGAAGCCTTTGTCGTGCGTCCGTTCGATCGATGCACGCATGGCACGACACAGTCGCATAGTTCTTGGCACGATGGTGAAAGCACCCATTGACACGCAAGCTGGCAACACATGGGAAAAGACATCGTCGGGTATAACCCACCCTAGTCTGTTATTTTGGGTGCACGGCATAAAGCATATGGCTCATTCGGGATCATATGTTATGGTAGGTGGTACAGACATGAAGCCGAGCGAAGTGGTTGGAGTGCGAGGAGACCGAAGAGCGACAGATACAACATGTGATGCGCTTATGACCTGGGCTTCTCCTGTACGGCATATTAGGACGCAAATACGATGGCACTTTCGGATGCGACTTGCCTTCTTCTCCTTCCAGAGAGCCAACAGACCAACACCGGATACCTTGACGACCTTGAAGCGGACACCAGGAATATCACCCTTGGCCTTACCCCGGCGACCGAAGCCGGAGATCAGGACCTCGTCGTTCTCATCGACGAAGTTCAGGCAACCATCGTTCTGTAGGGTAAACCGCGGTCAATATCGCAGTGTCACGGGTACGCGCCCAAATGCCACCATCAGAGTCCAGGCCGCCCGAAAAGCGCACAGGACCGGACTCGGGAAAGGCAGGGTGGGATGGTACTCACCGGCACGAAAGCGGTGACCTTCTTGCCGTTCTTGATGAGCTGCACACGGACGCACTTCCGGATAGCGGAGTTGGGCTGCTTGGCCTCAACGCCGACCTTCTCCAGGACAATGCCCTTTGCGTGGGAGGAGCCTCCGGTGGGGGAGGTCTTGTAGATGTTACCGAGGGCCCGCTTCTTGTACGCCTTGTCCGCCTACATTGCCAAAAATCGGAGCAGAAGCAAAGTAGAGAGCAGCCGGTCAGGGGGTCTTGGCTAGGATGAAGCGAGGTAGGCAGATAGAGACTCACCCAGCGATTTTCACGGCGGTCGTTGCGGAGCTTGCGCGCAGCCTGAAGACCGCGGGGTTTGTTGGCTGCAGCACGGAACCGTTAACGGCGGGCCAGACATGACGAGAACAGCGAGGAGAACGAGGACGGCGACTTACAGCCCATTCTTGACGGTGTTGAGGGTGGTGGGGACGAGGGAAGAAGACTAGACGCGGAGTTTGAATCCAAGATGCCAGAACTGTGAAGTACCTCGCCTTCCCAGCACGTGACTGGCCAGCACCACCGCAGCGCCCTTCGGCAAGCGCCGACCCTCCTCTCCCCTCGATGCCATTTGCCCACCCGCGAGCGTCGGCCTATGCAATCCACGCAGTTTGTTTCCCTCAGCCAAGACAAGAGCCCTGTCCGTGGTTGCGCATTATACAGTACATGGGTGCACGCCGCGATTCGCTCATTTTTGACCGGAATGCCTGTCCTCACGGCGTTGCGCAAAGCTGCAAACTCAACCTATAGTTGCAGGTCTTGCCGCAGTCAACCCTCCGCCGGGCCGTACAGAATGCTGCGCCGACGTGAAGCTTTGTCACCCAGTGCACCATCCACGTACCTATCTCGTGTGAGCATGTTGACCCGTATCATCTCACACTGACTCGTTATCAGACTAGCACTGTTCATATATGAGGCCCCAGAGGCTAATGGGAGCACCCAGTGAACCTGGCCTCCGTCCGCCCGTCCGACATGTCCGCTGGGAGTGAGATTCGGCATCATCACCATGGTCGCTTCCGCGTTGCCGGGGGCGTCCTTCCTGACGCTATCACCGCCTACCGCACCTACGGCGACCCAGCAAACCCGTGCATAGTGTTTCCCACATGCTACGGCGGAAGGCTCGACAGTACGTTTGTCTTCTGGCGTGTACTCTTGAGGGTTGACAAGCGAGACAGACGCGGGTCTCCTAGGCCAGGACTACATGATAGGCCCCGACAAGGTACGTTAGTATTGAATCCACTCAGACCCCTCATTCAATGTGAAAATGTACAGGCTCTTGACCCCTCGCAGTACTACATCGTCACGTTGGCACTCTTTGCGAATGGCGAGGTCTGCATTCGCTCCACCCTTGGCAAGCTCACACTCGCTCACAATCAGGTCGCAGTCGTCCTCGCCCTCCAACACGGTAACTTCGACAAGCCTCGACCTTCCGCTTGGCGACGTCTAATCACACCCCCCAATAGCCCGCCCCCTATAACGGACCGTATTTCCCAGCGGTCTCCTACGAAGATAACGTGTGAGATCCTGCGCCCGCCTTCTGACCGCACATTATCTCACCGATAGACAGCCGTGCGCAGTATGCCGTCCTCACGAAGGCTCTCAATGTCAAGAAAGCCTTCTGCGTGATCGGGTTCTCCATGGGCGGACAGCAGGTGATCACTTTTGCCTTCAAGCACGCTGCCCATTCCAGCGAAGTTGACATTCGTGATAGGCATACTACTGGCCGGTGATGTACCCGGACTTCGTCGAACGGTCAGTCGAGATCTCATCGGTGTAGGACGCAGATCCGGAAACTGAAGTCGCCTTGTCTGCATCGAGGTTCATACCCATCTGCGGATCGGCGCGCACCAGCCCGCACAACAAATGGTACGTCTCTCAGGTACCGCCGGAACCCAGGCCTTCGAAACTGAGCTCATTGCGCGTTGACTTGTTGACAGCTTCTTGGAGGGCCCAAAGGCAGCCCTCGTGAACTCCAAGGACTTCGAGAATGGGCACTACATCAAGGAGCCCCAGTTTGGCATCCGCGCCTTTGGGCGTGCCTACTCCGCTTGGGCATATGGCCAGACGGTAGGTGCCCTCCACCTCCCACAAGACAACGTCGCTCAAACTCGTGTTCCGCGTTTGGACAGTGGTTCCGCCAGCACGGGTACCTCATGGACGGAAAGTACTCGTCCCTGGACGACTTCCTGCGCGCCGAGTGGGAAGGCGGCTTCCTCGGGACATGGGATGCCAACGACCTCATCACGCTCTTGCATACCTGGCAGACCGGCGACGTCTCCCTCATTGGGAAGCCAGGGCTTTCTGCAGAGAGCGATGACGCCGCTTTCACGAGCAGCCTGGCCGGAATCAAGGCGAAGGGATTGATCATGCCGTGCAAGACGGATCTCTATTTTCCGGTGAGCCTGAACCGCGTTGCAGATTGCCGACTCAACTGACAACATGATCAGCCGGAAGACAGCGAGATTGAGATGTCGCTGATGAAGAACGACTCGAAGCTTGTCGTGATCGACTCGGTCTGGGGGCATATGGGTATGTCTCGCCAACTGCGAAGTGATACCAGCAAGTACTAATTTACATCACAAGCTGGAGGTGGCAGCAACCCCGCAGACGATCATTTCATCAAGGAGCAGGTTAGGAAGTTCCTGCAGGAGGCATGAAGGACCATTCGTTCGCCTCAGGCTCGCGGTTCGTGCTCCTCTCGCGATATGTATCCAGGCTTTTGGCGTCCCGACCGCACGCAATGGTCTGTAATGATGTCTAGACCCGGCTACCGGCAGTGACCCATACGTGCCATCCGCTACGCTGCATGTTTGGCCGAAAGATACGAAGACATAACTTGCGTCCGTTTTGCCATGCTATCTTGACTTCTGGATGCGGCGGCCAGCGAGAGCTTTCCGTCACTGTGCGCCAACCTACCGTATGCCCATCGCAACTTTGAGACCACTAGTTCAAGTGCAGGCGTGAGTAGTGCTCGCAGACAGCGATGCCTGGGAATACCGGGCCCATCGCCGATGTAGTGCCCAAGCAATATGATTCCCTTTGCAGGAACGTGAGTAAGTTGGGGTTACGGCAAGCCTCGGCGTGGTTAAATCGCTCAAATCTTCTTCAGCTTCTCGCTTTCATACCACCACTATGGCTGAGGTCAACGCTGCGTACACCCTCCGCACAAGCCGTCCTACACGGCCGAGTTTGGGCGCAGCGTCTTGACACCATAGCTCACAGCAACGCACCGCTGCTTAGCATGCGTGGTCCATACCGTCGGATAACGCCCGACGGCGTGCTTCGTGCATGTCGCCCGCCCGGAGATCCACGCAGTAGAGTGGGGAGGGCAGCGTTCCGCGGTATCGCGATCTCGCTAGAGGTGCGTGGTCGTACATCACATCGCTCTATCGCTCGATTCTGTGATGCGCTCTGGGAAAGACGTATCTGGGCGGAGGGGTGGCTCCCTCTGCAGGACGAGACAGCATCACCGCATCGCTCGTAAAATAGTGCTCGCGGGGCACTAAATACGAGGTTCACGATGAACTCCTCTCCGCGGGGGGGTGGGTGCTTCCGAAACAGTAGGCACAATGCCGGTGTATCCGGGCCATATATGTCAGTATACCCTCCCTCCCTCGTGCGCCGTGTGGCGTTATGGCTGTTCTCGCACGATGTGTGTGCCGCTAGCTACCGACCGCGGGCGGCGGCATGGCACACGCCTCTGGTGATGGGACACGGGCAGTCGCGTAGCCTCCGGCGGGTGGGCAGTTTTGATGAACGTTTGTGGTCCAACAGGCTCCGGCGAGCCTCCTGCGTTTAGATGGTTCACGCCTGCCAGCGTGTTCGTGCCCGTCAACGTATTCAGTCGAGAACGAGGAGTGACTGTGGAGTGCGGCTACCGCGACCTGACCAGGACGTCTAAGCCTTTCGCGCGGCGCCTTTCGTGGGTCTGCCCTTTGCGCGAGGTTGGAGAATGTCTGAACCGCGAGTCGTTGCTCAAATTTTTGGACATCCTGGGCCTCTTGCGGGCTCCATCATGGTTCCCACATGTGACCATCCACATCTCGTTGTTGTTAGCGCGTATTCTTAGCTTGTATCGCGTACGTACCGAATACTAGGGGTCAAGACCATGACTTTGCGCTTATGATTCATGAGAACGGAATAGGTACCGGCCAAATCACTGGCCGTTTCAACACCTCAGTTGGTACCAAGGCTCCTACGGACAACCTGCTGAGATGTCGCGAGAGATAGTCATACTGCCCCCAGCTCCGGGTAAGGCCAGTTCTCATAAATGTTGTCGAAACTCTGAATCGATTGTCGTTAGCGGTGGAGGTCAATTTATCTGCGGCGGCATCGTTACTGGCGCGGCCAGTGTAACCTTCCTCCGAACGTCCGATCACTACATAATCAAGCTGCTTCAAGCACCTGACGGATCACGGTGTGAATCCCGGTATATTCTTCCCCTTGACTACGATTCTCGTCTAGTAAGGGCCGTCCTTTGGCTTTGATAGCTATTATTGTGAACACGATGTGTTCTACTACTACTAGTAGTCACTTGTACCTCCTTTAATATGCTCTAGAGCCGTCCATCATGATTTCCAGACGCGCGTGACTCTGTACATTTCGCTGAAACCGCGACCGGAATGCGTGCTCGAGTAGAAGGGAAAGCAGAAGAGCTGCGCATAGGGATGAAAGGGGGAAGCATACACCAAGTATGAACTGGCATGTACATGTTCCAGCGAGCAATGCAAGTCGGGAACCAATGCACCGCACCGAGTAGCTACTATAATAGGGAACCAAGTTACCCGTTTCATGCAAGACAGGGGTTCACCGTTCAATGTTCTTGTGTCAGGCCTCGTGCGCGGAGCCGAATCCCTGTCACTCCATTGAATCACATAGATCGGCATATAAGAGCCCGCTCGACGGTCACAGACCCCCCATATTCATCTTGTCCTCCCCCCGCACAAGCCGTCTTGCATGGCCGCTCCAGGGACGGCCGAAGTGAACTCGCACGTCATCAACTGCAGCAACTCCGCCTAGTACCGCGCGCCGCGCAGGTGCACCCCGGAGAACCACCTCGGTCGGGTGTCGACGGGGTGGTGAGGGTGGCAGAGCCGAGTCGGCACCCATCGAGCCAGTACGTCGTCGCTCTCTATCGTCGCTGCCGTGCACCGTCGCTCGGATCCGGGGCGCGCACTTGTTTGCCGTGCCCCGGGCAGGCCGCTTGCGCCCTGTACCGCAAGAAGAGGGGTTTGCCTTTTCGTCGCTCATACAAGGCGGCTACTCTCTAGAGTGGTCGTGTGTGTGCAATGGGACGGCGTTGGCCACATGGCTTAACGAGGTCGCTCCTGGAAAATAGCCCGTAATAGACGTGACTAGCCAGGCACGTAGCCTGCCCGCGCATATGTCGCGACACCATATGAGGCCAGTATGATGCACTCGGGAGGGTTTTGAGCCGCAGTGCTGTCCCGCGTCCGCGTAGACCCCGAGGTGCTGGACCCGCAGTGATATGGGTGTATGATGGGGCTGAAGGCAAAGTCGTCACGGTCGTGGGTGGTGGGACGACGTCTCTTCTTGCATTATCCGAGACCGAGGAGTGCGGCTGCGAGGTGGGGGTGGTGATTTGCTGGAACGTGTCCTCCCCTGTTGCGTGGTAGCCTTTCGCGGGTCGCCCTGTGCGCGACAGGTCCGGACACGGCGGCTGATGGATGCAGCTACAATTTTTGGAATGTCAAACGGCTTTCGGGGGGGGGGGGAATCTATACAGGGCACTATGAGAGCAGGTACGACAGTATCAGCGACTGGTAATTCTAGGTATGAGTATATTTCTCGGAAGGGCAGGGCAGCATAACTTACTGAAAGTACAACATACAGCGATCGAGGAAACTACAACGTACATCTCAAGCTCTCAGACTTACAGTGCCGAACCCCGTCCAACATAGCGCTTGTAAGTCCGGAATTCGTGAATCTCTGTCCAGAATATATCGATCTGATTCGCCGACATAATGCCCGCCATCAGCTCGACGATGGCCATGTCCCTGGACTCATGGAGATGAGATTGATGCACAACAGGCTGCGTACAGGCACAGACGGCGGCGACTTACGTGAATCCCCTCCCCGCGATGGTACCGTGGCCCATGAACACGCGCCGCGGGACAGAGTCGTCCCCGCGCACCGCGGTCCAGTACCCCCGCAGAGTGTCCCGTTGATTTTCGATTGGCAGGTGCACGATCCAGCTCACGCACCCACGCGGGACGTGCACGTCGCCCGTGATCTTCGTCGCCTCTACCGTCTCGAGATCGGCATCGTGCGCGAGGTACATGCACTCCGTCCCGCTCGGTCCGTACGAGCCGTACCAGATCCCGTCGAGCGCGGCGATGCTCCAGTCGTCCGAGGCAGGGTCCACGTCGGCCTCGGGCATCAGTGCGGGCGCGCCCTTGAGCGGGTAGTAGCGAGGCGGGCGCTCGTCGAGGTTAGCAAATGGCAAGCCCGTGGCGTGGAGCGCTTGACAGGAGCACTCGGCCGACGGACGCGGGCAGCAGATGGATATCGCGGGCGGCTTGGTCACCGCGGTCGGCGCGACGAAGACCGCGGGGAGGCGCACGGCGGGGAAGAGCTTGATCAGCTCACGGTGATGGTGCGTCGTCTCAGGGAACTCGGGAATGTCCGGCAGGCCGCGGCTGTGGTCATACCAAGGCGAGATGTGCGGCGGAAACTCCGGGAGGTTCACCGTCCTGCGGTAGAACTGCAGGAATTTGCCTAGGTTCGTCGCGGACAGCCGCACGAGTGATGAGCGGTGGCGGGATGGTGCGGTGGACCGGTCTTCCGTTGGCGTACCATCGTAGGAAAAGACGCGGACGACATCAACTCGGTCTGGATGTGGGCGATCTGTGTCCGCGTCGTCGTCTTCGAAGCTGAGCTTGACCGCGCGCACATAAGTAGGAGGTGCGGGGGAGTCTGGGGGAGCCAAAGTCGGCGAGGTCCAAACCTCGCCTATGATCCCGCCCTGCTCGTTCTCGTCCCCTGGGAAGATACTGAACTCGAGTATCTTACCGTAGAACGGCGAGTCGTTCGCCCACAGCCCGAGCAAAGGGCCGTAGGGCCGTAAGAGCTGAGCATAGATGACACGAGCCGGTTGCCCGCCAAAGTAGGTGAAGTTTCGGAGTCCGTAGGGCAGACAGACTCGTCTCCAGAGCGACTCGTTCTTGAGATGCGCGTGGAGGGCGGTACAGGTGCTGCAGAAGTTGACCAGGTCCGCGATGGAGCCGAAGTCGAGGAGGGTGTGGATGAGGTCGAAGGGGAGTTGTGTCACGCTATGGGCTCTTTCAGGATCAGACATCTAGGGGAGTTCTCAAGAGAGTAGAAAGATGCAGGCAAGGTCCTGGTACTGCCAGTAGCATGCCAGGAGGGAGGCTTCAACGAGGTCGGAGGAAGACCTTCACGCGAGGAATCTCAGCCACAGTACACCCGGAGGTCGGGCCGATGATCGCGACGAGCGTTCGCCGCAATTTGCCGGCGTTGAACAACGTTGGACGTTTGAACATAAGTAGGGATAGATCATAGATTCATACTTGGCACCCGCGTAGCGCGGCGCTCTTCAACGCTTCAACGCTACCTCGTTGCGAAACTCAGCCCAAGCCGGACGGCAACGTCGACGTCGGCGTTGTTCGGCGACGCCGTCTGGTCAGTGATGCACTGCGCTCTCGCGGCCTATATAATACATAGCTGATGTGCAACATCAGAGCCCGGCGGATCCTGTGACGCTGCAGTACCGACGCTCGTTGGCATGGCCGCCCCTCAGAATCACGCTCTACAACTTTGACCTTCTGCAGGAGATATTCGCCCATCTTGCCCCATTTCTGGGACCGCTCAGGCTACTAGCTCGAGACCCGTTCCCCTTTGCAGGAGAATCAGCTGTCTTTCGACGGAGTCTTCGAAGCGCTGCGTTAACAAGCACGGCGACGTGACGGCGTTCGCAGAGCCCGCGTCGAGCGTGCTTTGGCGCGTGCTCTACCGCGGCCTCACACCACTCTTCTGTCCCCTTTCGGCCTTCAAGATCATAGCCGAGGAGGGCAGTAAGCCGGGCTCAAATAGATATGTCAGTCGATCGATCTTCGATCCGTTCAAATAATACTGATGCCGGGATCTACAGGTGCTCGAAGGAGGCGTCTCTCCCGCCGAGCTGGAGCGTTGGAAACATTGTGCTCGGAGGGTGCGATGTATCGCCCTCAGCCACACCGACAAGCTACTCCTTCAGGAGCCGTTCGTCACCTTCTTGCTGCAGTGCGCGAGCGGAGAGCCGATCCTCCCCACCCTCCGGACCATGTTCTTCAAGGACACACGCGGGCAACCCCTACAAACGCAGCTCCTTCGCGCCTTCCTCTCCCCTACGTTGTCCACAGTGGCGGTACAGAACGATGCGCCATACCCCCTTAGCGAGCATATCCCTGACGACTTTGAGATGATATCGGCCTCCTGTAACCGCATACAAGAGATTGTCATGCAAAGCTCCAACGGCATGGAGGAACCAACCCGCAGGTTTCCTCTCAGCGAATCCTCCCGGTTGCGCTCGCTCGGCATGCTCCTGGTATGTTGGAATTGGTATCTGCCGCTCACCTGTCAAATGGGCGCCCTCCAGCAGCTGGAAGAACTGGTTGTCAGATGCGACCCTGACCAAGCGATGGACAGTCGTTCTCTACCCCAGGAAGCCTGTCCGGTCCTACGCAAGCTGATTGCCGTTGGGGAATGTTCCCAAATCACACAGCTTGTCTCCTCCGTAGCCTCGACCTCGCTGGAGGACCTCGAACTCTTGGCCCGCCGGATGCCATTCGCGAAGGTGAACGCGCTCCTGAAGACACCTCCTTTCAGGCAGAACGCAGCCTCGCTTCGCAAGCTGCTCCTCTACTTCAGCATGGATCAGGACTGTCGAGCCTGGCGACACCGTCCACGCGTACTTCTTCGACGTGCTGGCGCCGCTCGCCGACATGCGCGCCCTGGAGGCCGTCTATATCGCCTGCGAGAACAGACTCCTGTCGATCTCCAACGACGCCGTTGCCCGGATGAGCCGCGCGTGGCCTCTCAGTACCTCTCCGTCAGCTGCAGCTCCTCCCTGCACGGGGCCGAAGCAGCTCGCTGGAACCCCTACGCCCCCGAGATCTCGCGGCCCTCCCTGTTTGCCCTGGTACAGCTCGCCGAGCGCTGCCCGTCTCTCACCTACTGCGAGGTCGACGCCGCGAACATGTCCGAGGCGGAGCTCGTCGCCCTCGAAGCCCACGCTGCCGCCGCCACGGTCAGCGGCCGCGCCTCGCGCCCGCGCCTGACGCAGCTCGTTCCTGCGCGGTCGTCGCACATCCTCCACCTCACCCTCCACGACGTCGACCGGCTCGCCCGCGCCCTGCGCGCCCTTTTCCCTCTCATCGAGGGCGCGGGTGCGCCGGATCGTCGCGATAAGGTAGGGCCTTGGACACGGACGACCAGGACATCATGGTCTAGGGAGCACCTGAAGTCGGACATGCCCCGGCCGCTCGATCGGCTGAATGTGTTGGCTGGAAAGGCGGGGCCTTGGAATGCGTAGCCTTATCTGAGTCTCTCACCATCTCTGTCCGGGGTTCTCTAATTATTCTGTGTTAACGACGTGTTGACAAGCGGCACAGAGCGCGCAGTGAGCTGGTCCTCAGCATCTTCATTCGGTGTAACGGTTTTTGAGCTCAGAACGAAATCACTCTCTCTTCCTTCTCCAACACACTGAGGTCACTTGCCAAGTCATGGGCAGGCAATATTGATGCCTCAGTGCCATCCCATCCGCCCTTTTGTGTGCACGTCCTACTGGACTACTACATCAGAGCGTAGTGACCGGCGAGCGGACAGCTCTTCGGGGTATGTGTAACCCTGAGGTAACCGGTAACCACTCGCAGGATAGACGCAGTCCTGATATCCGGACTTGAACTTACGTCACCGTTCACAGGGCGGTACTTTGAACTTTCGCTCGACAAAACTCTCACCGCTACAACGTGTACCAGAACGAACGTACCCCACTCGTCTCAAGATCGATCGGAGGTGATTGTGTTGTATCTTATAGCCCGAGAACAACATGCTGATGTACGCACACAAGTACTGCTATGATGTCTTCCCCTTCTCCAACGAGCGCGGCGCTCTCCAATTTCGACGTCTTGCTGGAGATATTCAATCGGCTTGCGCCGTTTCCGGACGCTTTGACCGCCCTGCCCCGGGAGGTGCCCCCCGAAATGCTCTCAAAAGAAGCAGCCCTATGCAGGCAAACTCTCCTCAGCGCGGCCTTGACTTGCAAGGCGTTTGCAGAGCCCGCGTCAAGCGTCCTTTGGCGCGTGCTCCCCGACGGTCTTCTGCCCCTCTTTTGTCCCCTTTCGGCCTTCAAGATCGTAGTCGAAGCAGAACGCCGCGAGGTGCGAGGCCCCCAATCGCCACCAAGGAGCGAGAGGAGTCACAGGTCCGTGGCCCGCATTCTCGACAACGGTACCCGCCTGTTTAGCCAGCTCATCAGGGTAAGTGCGCTACGCTCGTGATGACCGGTCAAATGGCTTGCCGTTGCTTATCAGTCTTGCTTGACCAGCGCGTTGGTATGTCCGGCGATAAAGGCTCAGTTCAGATGCGCGCCCGAGCACATCCTCAGGCAACGCAGCTCCGATCCGCCCCCATCATACCGAAATCTGAACACTTTCCATTTGTGCGTGGGACCAGGTCATACCAGCTCAAACACGTGAGTACAAGGATGGTTTTGTGATGTTGAGCCATACATAGGACCCACTGACAACGTACTATGTGCAGTTCCGTCAGGAAGACGTCTCTCCTGCAGAGAAGGAGCGTTGGAAACTATGTGCCCGCAGGGTGCGATATCTGGTCCTCAGAGGCACTTGGACGTCATCATCCTTCATGATATTGTTCCTCCCCTTCCTGCTAGAATGTGTGAGCGCCGGAGAACCTATCCTTCCCTCTCTCCAAGCTCTCGCCTTCGAGGAAACCTTTGGAGCACCCGCCCGCGTGCACCTCGTTGGTGCCTTCCTATCACCCACGGTATCGGAAGTGATGCTACTGCCTCACGGCGGCGCACAGCGGTACCCCCTAAGTGCGAATATCTGGAAAGACCTGAAGATGATCTCGGCGGCTTCGTGCGACAACATACGGCGTCTCACCATACGGAGTGCAGGCGGTATTACCTGCGACCTCCCTATCGCTTGTTTTCCTCGTCTGCGGGCTTGTACAATCCGCCCGTGTACCTGGATGGATTGCGGAAAGTCCGCCATCGCTCAACTGCGCTCCCTTGAAGGACTTGAAACCTTGGACATCGGGTTCTGGTGCAGCGAAGGTGACTCTCAGCCAGGCGCCTATCACGACATACCTTCGGAAGACCGCTCTCCAGAGGGGAAGAGGTTCTCAGCCCTACGCAACTTGAACGTCTCAGGGACCCTTCCCCAGATCGTCCATGTTTTATCCTCGATACGCTCGACATCGCTGGAGAACGCCGAGATCTACGGCAGGTATCATTCGGACAGCTTCGTGGACCTCCCGCTCACCGCAATCGTGAAGGCGTTCCCCTGGGAGCAGAACAGGGCATCGCTCCGCCGGCTACACCTCGACGTCAGCCCATGCTGGCCACCCCCGCGAGTAGACGGGGAGGGCCTCCACAACACTCATATGCCCTTCTTCGACATCCTCGCGCCGCTCGCGCACATGCACGCCCTAGAGGCCCTCGAGATCGTCTCCAGGTGCGGCCTGCCGTCCATCTCGGACGAGGCCGTCGCGCAGATGAGCGCCGCGTGGCCCCGCCTCCAGCACCTCGTGGTCGCCTCAGGGTGTCCCTCGAGCCACGATGGCTATAGCTCATTGCCGTACACCTCTGACATCGTGCGACCCTCTCTCCTCGCTCTGGTGCGGCTCGCCGAGCGCTGCCCGTCCCTCACGTACTGCGAGATCGACGCGGCGAGCATGTCCGAGGCCGAGCTCGTCGCTCTCGAGGAGCACGTCGCCGAGCGCGACGTCGCCATCGCTGCCCCGGGCGCCGTACCGCGGCCGCGACTCACCCAGCTTATCCCTGCAACATACGAGCACGTCAACAGTCTCACACTCCCGGACATCGACCGACTCGCGCGTGCGCTGCAAGCTCTCTTTCCCTCCCTCGAGGGCGTGGGCGACCTGGATCCTCGTGCGTCGCCCCAGGGTCCCTGGAGAAGAGCGAGCAGGGCCATGTACTCGAGAGAGGACAGGAGGCAGGATGCGTTCCGGTTGCTGGAGAAGCTGAACGAATTGGCGGGAAAGACGGGGCCGTGGGACCCTTTCTGGGAGGCGGATAGCGTGCCTGCAACCCCTGTATGAAAAATGTATTGCGCCTGATTGCGGCGGGGTGAATATATCGGCGGGTATTGGTATCGTAGGGGATAGCACATTGTGAGAGAGCGGAAGATCCGATCCGATCCCTTGTGCAGACGAGTAGAGGCGCAGCATGTCCATGGATGGGTGAAGCGTGACTGGTGAGCTTGGGATGCGAGACTCCGTAGAGCATGTGTATGCAGAATGCCGGGGCGATGTGAGGAAGAAGATGGAGAGGACAGCCTAGAGAACAGCGATCACTCGGACTTGTGCTCGAGCTCGTCGAGGAAAGCGAGCCAAGTCTTCTTGTCGATTACACCCTCGTCTACATCGCACATGATCCCGTCAGCATCCCACTTGTAACATGTCTGGTCAGGCAGGTAGAGAATACTCACAATGGCCGTCCGTGTCGGTGACGACGACGTACCGCGCCCCAAGCTTCGTAAACAGCTGCTGCACAAGCTCGAGCGGCGAATTGTCCTGCACCGTCAGCGGGGCCTATGGGATTGTCAGCACAACACTTCACTCGTGCGTAGAAGTCTGAGCTCACCTGGTCCATGTAGCAGCTGAAGTCGTACGGGTCGGCAATGTTCGACCCCGCCTCCGCGAGCGACGAGATCGAGGACGCCATCGGGCCACCATGGTGCGGTGTGTTCGTATGGAACTTGATAACCCCGTCCGGGTCGTCCGCAACGATACCTACGACACGCGCTGTGAGCTCCTGCGTCGCTCGTATTTAGCGCTCGGTGACTTACTGAGAGCGTGCTCAAGCTCGTTCGCGCCGATGTAGCCGACCATGCGCATGCCCTCGCCGTCGGGGCGCAGAATCGGGAAGCCGCTGTCCGAGCTGCCCGCCTCGACGAGCGCCTGCAGCTTGTCCCGCACGCTCTTCACCGTGTTTTCGCGGTCGACGCGGATCACGTCCACGTCGCGGTCCGTCTTTCACACCCGTCAGCCCATCTTCAGGGGAAAGAAGGAAGAGAGGGGGCGGGAAGGAGACGTACGACGTCGTTGATCTGGAACGGGCCCCAGACGTAGTCGTGCTTCGCGTCGAGGTACGGCAGCTGCGAGAGCTCGATGACGAGGTCGTAGATACCCTTCGGCTCGAGCGCGTCCGCGATCGTCTTCGCGACGAGCACCGCGAGCATCACCGGCACCGCGTACGTCAGCGTGTCCGTCAGCTCGAACATGATTACCGCGAGCGAGACCGTAGTCCGCTACCGTCCGCACCGTCAGAATTTGCGCTAGGTTAGAGTGAAAGTTGGGAGGGGGGCTTACGGTGACACCGGAAAGGGTGGCCGCCGCACCGACCATGGCGTACAGGCCAGGAATGACGCAGTCGAGGTCGCCCTGGCACACCGCGAACGCCGAGCTGTTCGGGTGCGCGAACTGCGCCCACTGGATGAGGATCCCGAGAATGCGTCCCGCACATGCACCCACTGTGTCAGCGCATCCAGTCAGCTTCCTCCCTCGCCAATCTCACAACCCACGCAAAAGTGAGAAGTGCACGTACCACCGAGCGTAGGGATGAAGATGCCCGCAGGGACCTTGATGCCGAAAGTGACGATGGTGAGCGCGCCCTTGACGAGCAGCGCGATGAAGATCGACTGGATGACGGGGATAGCCTGCGTGGGCGGGTCGAGCACGCAGAGCCCGGAGTGTGTGTTGCCGGAGCGGCACTCGGCGAAGAGGTTGTAGACGAGCTCGGTCCCGCCCATGCGGGTGTACGGGTTCAGGAAGCTCAGGAGCGCGGTGACGAGGGTTACCTGAGAGAGCGTCGGCATTGATTCGAGAGGAAGCGAGGTAGCCGGGTACATACCAAGATCACTTCGACGATGGGATAGCGTTTCAGCCATGTCGCATTGCGCACATCCCGTGTCCAGCGGTAGTTGAGCTTGGAGAAGACTGCGCCATACACACCCTATCACGAAGTGTCAACTCGTGACGATAGTGGGATATTGAGATGGACCTACGCCGAACACTCCAAGGAAGAGGAAGGGCACCAACTCGTACGCATGCCAGTCCTAGGAGCATGTCAGATATGAGTATTGATACAGCGAGAGCGGAACATGCCTTGTCGTAAGTCACTTGGAACAGGACAAGCTTGCCACTCCCGAACGGATCCAGGAAGCGAAGAGTCATAGCGGCGACCATTGCACAGAAGAAACTGGGGGCAGAGAGGTGAGAGTTCGTTGTCCTCTCCACAACATCAAACACACCTTCTCCACATGACCTTCGCCGGGAAGAAATAGGACACCTCCTCGAGACTGAACAGCACGCCGCCGATTGGAGCACCGAAGGCAACCGCAACACCCGCCGCACATGCCGCGCTCAGAACTCCACGCCGTTTACCTGGGAGACACACGAGGGTCAGATTGTATGCGCATACAGCGAGGTCGAAACGCGTATACCTTCGTTGGTCTCGTATTTGCTGAAGAGCCGGCTGACAATGTTACCCACACAGGATGCAATGTGGACGAAAGGCCCTTCCTTGCCTGGCAGTGATGGTATCCGCGGTCAGAGGTGGATAAGGCAACACATGTGCCGAATCAGCTCACCGAGCGAGAGTCCAGATGCTACTGAAAGCGCTAGGCCCACAGACTTGGTGAAGAGGGTCCTTCCACCCAGATATCCGTGTATCACAAAACCTGATCGTATGGTACTCAGTACGTCAGTCGGATATCACTCTGAATCAAAGCATACCAGATAGAATGGTCTTGATCTCGGGGATTCCGCTACCTGCAGCCTATGGAGACAAAGTTAGCGCGTTTAAAACAATATCGGATTTTTCTTTGCTCATGGCGTGCACGGGCCTAACGATATCCGCGTTCTCCGAGAGAATGATGGAGCATGTTACGCACATAGTACAGCACTTTGCGCGGAGCAGCACCGCCTGCAGGCGGGTCCGTGAGCTTCTGGTCATCATCGCCGGTAGCAAACGTCGAGGACAGCACGCCAGAATCTTTCCGGGTCACGAAGGAAGTTGACGCAGTCAAGCGGATCGTCAACACCGCAGAGGTGATTGCGAGTAGAATCTGTACGCGTTTGAGTACCGAGGATCGCCCAGAATGGTAAAGGTACGTACGGCAATCACAGTGTAGACTACATACTCGATGATACCGCTCTCCAAGGGCTCGTCGTCTGTTGGGAAGGAGGAAGCGAAGTGCTCGCCCCAGGTGCGCCACTCCGGGCAGGATTCCTCTGGCAGCATGGTCACAAAGGCGGGAGTCCGAGGCATGAAGACGGTGTCGTCCTTGATGGCACAGCAGAACCTCTTCGCCTTCCACAAGCCCTGTGTGCAGTAGCCCTCCTTGATGTCGAAGAGCCACTGCTCGCTACGGACGATCATAAACGCGATGATAGCGGTCAAGAAACCAATAATCGTGACAGTAATCCAGCCGATACTCCGGTCGAGCTGCTTTCGGACGCGTCCACGCTTGGATTTATGTCTGCGCAGACGCGCCTGACGTGCCGAGTCTTTGATGGCGTCATGCAGCCAGTCGATGGAGGTGAACGAAGAGTACCACACACGGATACCATTTGTCTTCACTGCGCCCTCCGTCTGGAGGATCTCCTGCTCGACAGGCTTGTCGTATGCGGAGACGGGGCGGCGCACGGTGGCAAAGTACGAGCTGCCGCGAAGCGAGCGCGGAGACGCGACGCTGGGCGTGGGCGGGTTCGTATAGCGGCCTTTCGGGGGAATGCGAAGGGCCGGTAGTCCGTGGTTGCGGGCAGATCTCTTCTTCTTTGCATTGCGGGGGAGGGTGCCGTAGGACGCGGCACGTGCCTCCATGTGGGGGCGAAGAGAGGACGTCTCGTTCGCGGTCGCGTCTTCTGCGTCCTCCGCGGTAGTCGAGCTGCCAATTTGAAGGAGACGCTGGCGACGCCATTCGATGCTCGACGGAGCGCTGAGAGGACCAGAGGGCGGCTCGTCGGCGTTCGGGAGCACTGGCACGGTCGGGCTGGAGGGCACCTTCCGCAATGGCATGTTGACAGACAAAATGGAACTTCGATGTCTTTATGCGAGTGGCTAAGAAGAGAGGATCGTCGGGTATACCCCGCTTTCAGTGAGTGTGCCAGAGACGAGGACATACGACACGCTCTACGAGGCATCCGGGCTACTCACCTGGATGTGGATGAATGACCGGTCTCTCTCACACCCTACGCGAGAACTTGACGTCAACCGTAGCCGGACACCTCGACTACAGCACCTGTCTGCCTGGACACTGTCGGCCGTGCGGTCGACGCGATGAGGGAGAGATGAGAGACGCGATAGCTGCAGAACGTGAACGCGTGAACTCGGAGAAGGACTCGGAATCCGCTGGTCGTCGCCGAGCCAGAGGAATCCGTCTCCGGCCACACACGTAGGCGCCCATTTCACCTGGACGCCGGCCGACACCGGCCCGCACCAGACTCGCGTCCCAGTCTCCCGGCACTGCCCAAAGCGGCCGGGCCCACGTGGGAGGAGACGCGCGCGCCCTGCGTTCAAGATTCGAGTACGAGCTCGCCCTGCAGTACACCTCTTCGACGCAGCAATGGCGACCTCAGGCCTCGGGATCCCCGTCAAGCTCCTCCACGAGTCCCTCGGACACATCATCACCGTCGAGCTCAAAACCGGCCAGCTCTACCGCGGCAAGCTCGCCGAGGGTGCGCACCTTCCTCCGTCTAACAGTAGAGATGGAACGCTTATTCGTGTTTTATCCGCTACACAGCTGAGGACAACCTGAACATCTCGCTCAAGGACATCACCGTCACGCAGCGCGACGGACGTGTGTCCCAGCTCGATCAGGTGTACATCAGGGGAAGTATGGTCCGATTCTTCATTGTCCCGGACATGCTGCAGAACGCGCCCATGTGAGTCCTCCGTCGGTCTGCAGTGTAGGCTGACCGCTCAAAATGCTTGCGATCAGGTTCAAGCGTGTGGGGCCCAACGCGATGAAGGGAAGGGGTATCGGTACGGCCCGTGGAAGGGCAACGATCATGCGGGGTACGTCTTACGATCCTTATTTCCTCGTATATTTGGCTCACAAACGCTCTTTTTCGCAGCAAACGGTATGTTGTTGATTCACGTTCTTGCTTGCACACAAGATACTCATCATGTCCACAGCACGTCGCGGTCGTGGTGTCCCCGCCGCAAGAGGTATCCGTCGATGAGTATGTACCAGGATCTGGTTGTAGTGCGCTCCTCCTATTACCCCAAAACTGTTCGCATAGCTGTGTTATTAGATTCTCTCCTCGCTGTCTCGATCTTGTTCCAAACATCCAACGGCTGATGTTTGTCCGCTATACACGCAAATTCCGATCGGAAGGAGTCTCCGTTGACCCTGGTACATGAGAACATCGCTGTTTCCATACACAAGTTTCTGTGAACAACGACAAACGAGTAAGAATGAATGTCAGACAAGCAAACATATATCCGGATTCCGGCCCACAGAGCAAACATGATATCGTACACATCTATCCCAGAGCTCCATAAATGTAAAGCATCCCTTAATGGCACGCCATGCCCTTCCCGTCCGCGCCTCCAGCGAGGACCGCATCGATGTCCATGTGGGTCGAGAATATGAAGTGGCCCAGGGCCGCACCGACGACCGTGGCGAGGATGAGGTATGCCTGTCATCGGAAGAGATTGTCAGCATGATACACCACAGAGTGTGCGGACACGGCTCACGTTGTAGGTCATGAAGACCAGCATGAGGAAGAACGACAGGAAGACCGACGCGCCGTACAGCACCGCGCGGCTGATACGAGCGGACACAGGAAGAGGCGTCCTGCAAACAACGGGTACCCCGTCAGTCCCTCACTCTCTAGCAGTCGACGTCCCGCACGCCGTCGACACTGTCCACGGATATGCGAGGGGAGGTCACAGTAGTAGTGCACTCACCCGGCGCGCGCCTTCGTAACCAACGAGCCGGTCAACAATCCCGCCTCTTCCGACTCCCACTCGGGGCTGTCTCTGCCACTCACCGATCCTCCTCCCCCTCCCCCGCCCGCCCTGGCCGCTACGCCCACGGCCGCCTTGCCCTTGCCCTGCGCGGAGAGCGTCGCGGCGATGCGCCGGTCGAGCGTGCGCTGCGCCGCGCGCAGCCACTCGTACAGCACGCCGAGGCCGACGACGACCGCGCACGAAAACACGAACGCGGCCGTGGACGAGATGTGCCAGGAGCGGAAGACGATGCAGGTGTCCTCGATCTGCGTGTTCCAGAGCATGTTCATCGAGCACTGCGGGCCTGCGGGCGGCATCGGCATGTCGCCGTGCCCGCCGTGTCCGCCGTGGTCGCCGTGGTTCATTGTGGTGGGGTTGTGGGTTGTGGTGTGAAGTGAGGTGAGGATGTGGAGGATGTTTGTGTGGTCGTCGGTGGTGGGACTGGACCAGGGAGGGGCGACGACCGTGCGAGCCGGACTGAGCGAGGCCCTCTTTAGCAGTCAGGAGGCGCCCGCAGTTTCTGGCCAGGATGACAGAATCACAGCTGCGCTATCACACAGGGAGTACCGCCCAGACAACATCGGGCGAACATATACGTAGTCTGAGATCTGTCACGGAACAGTGAAAAGTCGTGATCGCATTGTGTACACTGGAGAGCAAGCTGAAGTCCGACGCCGCCAAACGAAATCCTACAGTATAGCTAGTTGCCGTCGCTCGCTATCGGCGCAGCCGCGTCCCCCTCCTCCTTCTTCCCGAGCCCGTGCTTCTGCAGGAGCGCGTCGATCTCCGCCGGGTTGTAGATCTTCGCCTTCGGCTGCTTGCTCGCGTCGAGCGTGAGCGTCGCGAATTCCACTGTGCATCCCCAAAGTTCCATGTCAGAAATCGCCCAATGCAAGGTCAAAACGAAGGGACGGGGGAAACAAGGAGGGGTGAAAGGGAGAGACGTACGCTTCTCGCTGCCGAGCGTCGTGCTGTCCATCGTCTTGCTCATGACCTTGAGCACGAGCTCGATCGCGTCCTCGACCGAGATGTCCTCCTTGTAGTCCTGCTTGAGCAGCGACGTCGCCGTGCCGTTGTTCGCGCCGATGCACGTCGCCTTCCAGCCCGAGTAGTTCCCCGACGGGTCCGAGTGGTACAGCTGGAACTGGTAATGTGGGTCGTACCCCGCGTATAGCAGCGACACGCCGAATGGCCGGAGACCTGCAGGCGTCGAACGCTCAGTACTTAGGAGGGGCATTTCGAGGGGTATAGGGAGGACGGACGCACCTCCGTATTGTGTGTAACCCTGCTTGAGGTCGCATAGCCGCTGCGCGAGGAGCTCGACGGGGATGTCTTCGTTGTACATGAACAGGTGCCTCTGCGCCGCTTGTCGTGCGTAGTTCACGAGCGAGTTCGCGTCCGCCGTGATCCCGGCCACACCTGATATAACATTTCTGCACACGCACCCTCGAGTCAGAAAGTCGCACATTGCAATGGATGAAGAGAAGAGGAGACGCACGAGTTGAGCAGGAAGATCTTCTCGCCGCTGCCGCCGTAGCTCCCGCCCGTCGCGCCGGACATGTCGAGCAGCTTGCCCGTGACCTTCTTCTCCGCCGCGAGCACGACGCCGTCCTTGGAGAGCACGCCGATGACGATGCCCGCGTGCGAGATCGCCTCCATGGCATATTCGACTACGCGCGGGATGTGAGAACGCGCGTTCATGGTACACGGGCGGATCGGAGTCGCGCTTACTTTGATACAGTCGGCCTAAGGAGCGCGATAGTTAGATATGATATGTGAAGACGCAAGCGCATGGAGACTGACCCTCGGGCGAGAAGATGGTCGTGCGGCCTTTGGTGCAGGGATGTTAGCAGGAGACCTCGCACTTAGTGCCACTGCACGCACTATCGTAACGTCTGGCCTATTGTCCGGTTAGCAGGCGCAGTCATCAAGTGCCGTGTACGCTCACCATGGTGGAAAGTTGGGGAGGTTATGAGGAGGGAGGGGTAGAGGAGGAGTTAGATGATCTTGAGCTGAGTTGACGCGTCTCGAGGCGTACGCGTCACCGTTAGCGCCCGGCGTTTGCCGATACCGTTCCTACAAGGACCCCGCGACTTAGCTCCGTTAACAAGCTTACCCATAGTTACTTAACCAGAACTAATGGTAGTTAGTGAGAGGTAGCAGCCAATTAGTAAAAGACGTTTATTCTGCCTATTGCTGTTTTCAAGCGCCATGTCGCGGGCGCCTATGGGCAGGTTTTTGCGCCAACTCGCGCTCTCGCGCTCTCTGACCCCCTCCGACTTCGAACGGCTGTATCTCCCTCACCTCTCGTCCAAAATGCCTCAAATCTTCGGTCATGGAAACTAGTCATCTGCGCGCACCTGCTTACGTCAAGAAACCTGGACTCCGACGACTTTTGCTGAACACCCCTCCTACCACCCTCAGCGAGAAGGAACCGCGGATGGGCAGCGAAGGGGCAGTCGCACAACGAGCAGGGCAGGTGCATACGTGCTGTACATGATATATGGTTGTGATGGAATGCGTCCATATAAGTAAGCTGTCCTGCAACACTTTGTTGTACGTCTATGTCCCCCAAGCACATCTCTCCCACCCGCAACTTCGCTACTACCCATCACGTACAACACACTATCATCAATGAGAAACATGCATTATCATTATTCTTGTTCGCTGCGAGCATTGTCAAGGTGTCTTCGCGTCGTATAGGCTCAAGTGCCGACACTGCTCAAGGTGTACGCTTGTATCCGTTGTTGCTTGGAGGAGGCTTTGAAAGCTCGAGTAAGCCAATCCTCTGCAACACGTCCAGACAATCTCCTGGTCGATTTGTGAGTTTTATATGTATTCCTCATTCATTGTTGGCCTATATGAGGTGTTCTAGGTGTTCTAGTGCATGGACGCTACATAGGACAATGTGTAGTGGGAGAACTGGACGGTAGCTTGCATTGTGCTCTATACTGAGTGTGCGAGCACTTACTGAGGCCGCATACATGCTACACCATACATTGAAATCAAGGATGGGACATATGGCAAGGAATGGGAGTGGGAGAAGCGCAACAGCAAGGCAGGGGATTGTTGTGGGGAGGATGGGTAGGGCGAGAATTCGTATGTGGGTCACATACCGAGGCTAGACATACCAACGCGTTACTGTAGGAAACCCTCACGTCCGACTGCATCGCATCCTCCCATTGTGCGACTGCCCCTTCGCTGCCCATCCGCGGTTCCTTCTCGCTGAGGGTGGTCAGAGGGGTGTTCAGCAAAAGTCGTCGGAGTCCAGGTTTCTTGACGTAAGCAGGTGCGCGCAGATGACTAGTTTCCAGAAGTGAAGAGATGAAGCATTTTGGACGAGAGGTGAGGGAGATACAGCCGTTCGAAGTCGGAGGGGGTCAGAGAGCGCGAGAGCGCGAGTTGGCGCAAAAACCTGCCCATAGGCGCCCGCGACATGGCGCTTGAAAACAGCAATAACGGGCACAAACCTAGTGCGCGTCCTTGGTACCGGTGGCTTAGAACTGCTACTTTCATGTCCTCATCCATGAGTTGGCGATCAAGTTCAGCAATTCAAACTGAATTGCAGGGCGTAATTATACATTCGTCGGCGACGTAGAGTACCGGTGACAACATAAGACCGCACACACAGGATGACAGCAAGAGAATACAGCCAACAAAACCTCCTTCCGCCTCTCCTCGCACTATACACAAGTCATGCTTCGCGACTGCTCATGGTCTTGGCATGGATGCATATCGTTGGACTGATCGATGTATTCTTTCGAGAGGACGACAAGTTCCGGAGGACGGGCCACTGATTTGATTGTGTGAAAATGCTTAGTCGTGCATCTCATCGTCCTTCGCGACGAAAGACTCCTCGTTTTCATCGTCTTCGGCAGCATCCTCGGGCTTGAGGCCAGCCTTGGCGAGCGCCTCAGCAGAAGAGTAGTCGACACGAACACCGCGGGTGCGACGGCCGCCAGTGTTGATGATCGCACCAGTGTCGAGCTCGGAAAGGTCGTCCTCCTGCACGCGGAAGACGCGTCAAAAAGCAACTATCGTCAGTCCAATTCGTTCTTTCACGATATTCCACAGCATATATGCAACCCGGACGCGACGGAACACGGGCCACCTACCTCCATGTCTTCGTCTTCTTCCTCCTCATCCTCGTCCTCTTCCTCGTCGTCCTCATCCTCATCCATCACTTCCTCCTGTACGAACTTGCCCTTGCCCTTGCCGGAGGGGGAGGAGATGGTCTCCGGGTGGCCGCCGTTGGCGGTGGCGGAGCTAGATGAACCAGTGAGATAGTCGCGTCAGAGGGGCGGAAACTGGGACATACGAGGGAGTGGTCGCGTCGGTAGACATTTTCTCAGCAGCGAAAGACAGTAAGGACGCGAAAATGCGACGATGGAGGCGTGAGCAGCAGAGTGCAAGGTGATGGTTGGAGGAAAAGTAGCAGGACGCGTCGCGTGTCGCGTAGAGTGGGCGCGTCTGTTTGCGGGTGTTTGCGAGACCGGGGCAAAGCCGATTGACCGGCATGCATGATGCCAAATGGGGCAGGACCGGAGGGGCAGAAGTCGCGTGGGAAATGCCTCCGCCGATTGATGGGCCGGCCGTGGGCGCACACCAACGCCCATACGGACGGGCGTCCCGAGAAGACCGGGCCGACGCGTGCTAGTGCCGCAGCTGTCAGAGAGCGCGTTCCGGGCAAGGGGATGACGATGGCCGTCGTATGTCCGCGGCGGATGCGCAGCCAGGGCGTGAATTTACAAGATGCGCCGATCCATGTGCATTGTCGCAGCCAAGAAGAGGGCCCGAGTTTGGGCGCACGCCGGGGCCGCAGAATCAGTGGCTTGCGGAGAGTGTGTCAGAGCCTGATATGGGAGACACGGGGTAGCCAGGCTCGGCTGGCTGAGCTGGAAGGAGGATAGCGCAGACGTAAGGACATGCGGTGACCGCGAGCGAGGCTCCGGACGGCCGCGAGGACATCGGAGGGAAGCGTGCACCGGTTTGGAAGTATTGCAGGCGTACGTCGCGTCGCGCGTGCAAGTGGTGAACAACGCATGGGCGCAGGCGCGGTGAGAGCGACGGGGGGCTCGAGTGCGTCGACGTCGGGAGGGGGACGGTGCGGGAGAGACAATAAGGCAGACAAGGGGGTGATGGGGTGATGAGCGGGACGAGGGCCGGGGCGTCGCTGATTGGGCTCGGGGCGGGCGGCATTTGCGGACCTGTGGATAGACGAGTGCTGTGGAAGAGCTGTTCTCTGTCTCGCACCGTCTACGATGTCGATGGGCACCCGCCTCTCAGACCCTCCCTCTCTTGACAACCCCCCAAGTGCACATCAGCCCGTCCCCGTCCCGCCCTCGGCCGCCCCTGCCGCCGCTCCCGGCCAGGCTGACACGGACGCACCCAAGCGCAAGTCCACCGCAGACGATCTGTCTCGCCCTCCTGCCACTGCCAGTTCCAGTGCGCCCTCTCCCGATTTGTCACGTTCGCTCTCTGCCCGAGGCGCCAGTAGGCTTTCCTCTTCCTTCTTCCCCGCCCTTGCCAAAGCCCGCCTCGCCCTCTCCGCCGCCGCCGCCTCCTCCTCCTCCCCTCCCCCCGTCCCCCGCGACATGCGCTCTTCCAGCGCTCGCGAGCAACCGCCAAAACCCAAACCACTCCTTATCCTCAAGCTATCCTCCTCCTCCTTCCTCGACACCGTCATCAGGGACGACAAGACCAAGGACCCCGTCTACATCCTCGAGACCGTCCGCGAGCTCACAAACATCTACCGTCTCGATCACCCCAGAGACGAGCCCATCAAGGCCGCCACGGTACAATGGCCCCTCCATCCCGTACGCGTAAAGGGCAAGTCGGGCAGGATGATCCAATTCGGAAACGGCAGCTGGCGGGAAGCCGAGGACCTCCTCAAGAACGGTCCCCTCGGCAGCACAGCGTGCGTCCACCAACTGCTCTCCTTGCGCATCCGCTGATCCCCCTTCTCAGAATTCGCAAGTTTAGCATCCCCCACTATCCCAATTCCTTGAAGTGGAAGCTCATTCCTGGTAACTGCTTCTGCGTATGTGCCTTAATCCACGCGTCATCTGGCGTCTGTCCGTCCTTGCTAACGCATACAACCCCCTCCCAGTGTGTAACCGGTGCTGTAAAAGGCCCCGTAGCCGTGCTCGACGCCGCAACCCTCAGCGCACCCCCTCGACTAAAAGTCTACCATCCACTTATCGAGCGTGACGTAGCTCGTTCGCAAGACAACTACAAGGGAATTCCTACTGTCTTCTTGGACTACCTGATCGTTACCTCTCTGCTGCTCGTAACGGACGTGCAGGAATGGCTGGACCGACCAAGAGAGGCGCGCATTCCTGGCAGCAGCTCATACACGATCCAGCGCTGGCTAGCGCTGATTCACGATACGCCCGCGCCTCCGGAGCCAGACCACCCTACCGTCGACCTCAGCCTAACCGTGCCCTCTACTCCTCCACAATCTGCTACGTTCCCCTCTCCTGGTGCTTATTGGGAGACACAGAGCGGCGTGACCTCTCTAACAGGCTCAAACGGCTCCGGATCAGGTGCGTCCTACGCAGGCGAGCCATTCACGCCCATTACGCCTTCGACGCCTGTCACGTCCGCCACGTCCGCGAATTCATCCACCTTTTTCTCGCGATCGGCAGAGGATGCGCCGCCGGTCCCCCCAGTGCCCGGATCGACGTCCTCGGGTGCGTCCCCGTTCGCGCATAACGCGGAGCCGGCGACGCGCCTTCGCGAGCGGCCCAAGTCGAACCCGCAGACGATGACACATTCCGCTAACTCCTCGACTTCGAATGCGGAGACGCTAGACGCTTCGCAGCCGCACGCGGCAGACAGCGGCGAGCAGCCTGCAGCAGCGTCTCAGCTCCGGTCGCGCTCCGCGCACACCCTGTCTCTGCCTGGCGGCGGCGAGTTCGGGGCGCCGTCCACGTCTGCACCGACGTCACCGCTGCCGATATCCGGTTTCAGCCCAGCATCAGCCACCTCGTCGAGATCTGGCCGCCGTCAGCTCCCCGTGCCCCCCGGACCCGTTCCAGCGAACTCGTTTGCGCAGCCATGGCTCTATGCGTCTACCTCTCCCGGCTCATCATCATCGTCTCAGACCCCGATCGCGTCGCCGTCGACACCACCATCAGCGAGCCCTGCGGGACGCGCCGCGCGTGCGCCGATGCGCGTATCAATACGCACGGCCGCGATGCCGCCTCCCCCGCCCCCGCCGTCCCACTCGATCCCGCTCCCGCCCAAGCTCGCGCAGGAACAGCAGCGCACGGGCATGCGCCCGCGCACCGCGCCGCAGCTCGAGAGCGGCAGTGGGGGTCGCCGGCGCCATTCCGAGTCGTTCTCGTCCCCGGTGCAGTTTGGGGAGGGCGACGCGGAGGGCTCGGACGACGCGGGGCCGAGCCTGCACCCGTACTCGTCTGCGTCGCTCTCGCGCGACATGCACGACATCGTGAGCGGGATGCGCGGGATGAGCGCGTCGCCCGGGCCGTCGAGCCTCGGCCAGATGAGCCACGTCCGCGCGCCGAGCCATGCGGCGCCCGACTACGATGCGCACTCGTTCGTGAACGTGCCCCCGCCGCCTTTGCCAGTTCCCCCTTCATCAAGCTCGGGCACGGGCTCGCGACCGACGCCGCGCCGCCAACTCACCGTGGTGAATGCTGACGCTGCGTCAATAGCGTCAAGCGATGGGGGACTCGCTGTGGGCGGCATTGTACCGGGCGTCGACGCGCCGGCGTGTCTACCTCAACCAGGAGATTCGCGGTTTAACCCTCGCATGTCGTACGCGGACAGCGTGTACGAGATGCCCCCGCCGGCGTACGACGCGATCGACTTCTCCGTGCGGTACGTGCCTGTGCCTCCGGTGCCTTCGATCCCGGCGCACCTCGCCGTCGTGCCTGCACACCTGCCCGTTCCGCCAGGAGAGGCCGGAGGAGACGGGCAGCGCCCCTCCTGACGTGCGAAGTCTGCGCGGATCTCCTGAGGGGACGATCCCGTGCTTTATCTGTTCCTGTGTGTTCCCTCAACTCCCGGGCTTGACCCTCTGGCTGTCTGTTGTTGTCTCCCACATCACTCGCTCGTTTGCCGCAACATCTCTCTTTTTCCCTTCCTGCAATCTACGCCTTCCTTTGTGCTTGTCCTTCTGCAATCGCGTCCCCGGCTCGCCTGCAATCTCGCCTCTTGCCCCGTCCCCTGCAATCCAGTGCTCCGGCCCCACATGCAATCTTTCCTTCTACCTTCACCCCCTTGCCCCGCAATCAACACGCATTGGATCTTGAGGATCTTGCTGTTCCTGTATCATACATGCTTGCCCTTTGCTTCATGCTTCACGCTGCCCCGCGCCCTCCTGCAAGTTCTGCCCGTAATTGCCGCCTTGTTCTTACTACCCACGAATTGCCCCACACCCTCTTCTTCACCCACCCTTCTTTCCCCCTCATCACGTCTACAACCCGCCCGCAACCCGATCCGCGCAATACCATAACCGCTCTCATCCCGCTCGTAATACCCCTTCATACCCGCCGCGCCTCATATATCCCGCTTCATCTCATACCTCCCTTCAACCCTCGCCCTTTCCCCGCAACCCTTACCCCTCCTTCCCGTCGCTGCTCACGTCTTCCACTTCACCTTCGTTTTGTCTTTCTATGCCCACCGCCCGTTGGACGGGTGTAGATATCCATATCCCGGATCCGGATCTCCCCCTCCCCCTCCCTTCCCCTTCCCTTGCCTTCCCCGGACGGCCAACACTCAAGTACGGTACGCGCTCTCCTACAATATTGCTCTCGCCGGCCGCTGCCCCGTGTGGTGCGCGCGGGGCCTGGCCGGTCCGAGGCCGTCGGTATACATACATATTCCCTCCCTCCCCCCTGCAGGCTGCAGGCTGCCGGGCGCATCATATCCCATCCCGTATCCCCATATATTGTACAGAAGGTCTCTCGCTGGTTGTACTACTATATAGCTCGCTTAACGAACGGCTCGCTTTCTCCTCGTCCTCTCCAGTCCAGGCGCGCACACGCGTCGGTGTGTCCGGGTGTTCAGGGTCGGGTAGTATTTGTAGTGAGTGCGCGAGGGCGTGCGAGGCGTTGCGATGGTCAGTTGCGTAACGTCCTGGCTTCTCGCGCGCAGTCCGACTCGTGCATGCGGACCGATGTGCCGCGGTACCGCGCGCATCTGCTCAAAAACCCGGTTGACGCTTCTCCAGCTACTACAGGTGCACGCTATCTCTGGTGCGGACGCGAAGTGCAAGGCGCACACAAATGTCGGCCGGCGCGGGGCGCAGGACGCGAACCCCGGACTTTCCCCAGCATTCGATCGATCGGAGTATCGCCGAGGGCGAGGGCGTCGATGGCGGCGCGATGAGCCTATGACGCCCCGACGGCCCGCCGTATACCCATAGCCTGAGCCTTGACATAACCCAGCCAGACACAACTTGTCCTTCCTCCCCTCAAGCATCCCGATAGCTAGAGTGAGTTGGACGGAAGGCAACTGCGACAGCCGCCACCCCGCTAATCCTCGTACTTGGCGGCGCGGCGTACAGAACTCTATACCTGCCCGCTCCCAGCCACAACCGCCCGAAAGCACAAGTACTGTCTGTCTACCTGGACTTGCGTTGAACATGTCGCACGACGAACAGCAGCTCGCAGCGGCGACGCCCGACCAGCCCAAGCCCAAGCGGCACCCCATCCTGATCATCGTCATGGTGCGTCCCCACTTCCTCCGCCTCAACCTCCGCCGCCCCAGCGCGCCTCACACGCATCCTCGCTCGTCTTGGATCCGCAGGGCGTCGCGGGCACGGGCAAGTCCACGCTCGCGCGCGCGCTCGAGCAGCGGCTCGACATGCCCTACGTCGAGGGCGACGAGCTGCACCCGCCCGCGAACATCGCGAAGATGTCCGCCGGCATCCCGCTCACCGACGCCGACCGCGAGCCGTGGCTCCAGCTCATCCGCACCACCGCCGAGCACATGGCCGCGACCCAGCAGGCCGACCCGTCCTTCGCGCGCCGCCCCGGCGCGCTCGTCACCTGCTCCGCCCTCCGCAGGTACTACCGCGAGATCCTCCGCGGCAAGCCGTTGGCGGACGCGCGCGAGCCGCGGCTGCCGGGCCACCTGGAGCCCCCCGCGCCGCACACGCTCCCGACGTACTTTGTGTACATCAAGGGGGAAAGGGCGCTCCTGCAGGAGCGCATCTCGAAGCGGCAGGGGCACTACATGAAGCCGGGGATGCTGGACAGTCAGCTGCAGACGCTGGAGAGTCCGGAGGGCGAGGAGGGCGTCGTTGTGGTACCACTCGACGCGACGACGGAGGAGCAGGCGGATATCGCCATAGAGGGGCTAAACAAGCTCTTGCCCGAGCCACTGTGATGGAGGATGCGTGCGCAGGACGGGTTGGCTGAGAAGTAGAGAGCCTAGTATGTACTCTTATCGATAACTTACCGCTCACCAGCACTTGTGTGCGCGCGACTACACCTTCATGGTATATGCGGCAATTAGTCGGACCAGGCGTCACACTACATGGGCATTTTCCGAAAACCGAACCATCCCGTTCTCCAAGTTTCAAGCTACGTACAGGAGGTGTAGATACGCAGGTGATTAGATGTACACCGAACAACACCAAAACGAAAACCTCTCGCAGACCGTGTTCGACCAGATCGCCCACCCTCACCAGCACTCGAGCGCTCACCGACAACAGGGCACACAATTCATCAACCCCGAAGGGGAGAACGGTACACCCTGTGAAGGGAGACAGCATCGAGCACAGGCTCGGAGAGACGCACGGCAGATCACAGCCGCTTGGAAGCGACGCAACAGCGTGAAGGTGGGAGTAATGGGGAGGAAAGGATGGTATGGTGATCGGGAAAATATCTCTGAGGAGATGGAGATGAAGAGGATGAGAAGAGACGAGAGAGATTACTTGTCCATAAATAGAGGTGGTATGCGAGAGACAACGATGAACCCAAGACGCGACGGTTGACCCATGGAAGTGCGGAGCTCTAGAAGACGCTCACAGACGAGGAACCGGCTGGAACGCTGATCGCACCCGCCAAGTCCCACCCCGACAGCTCGAGATCGAGAGCTGAAGGGAAGTCGCCCGCGGTCGCGCCGGCTTCCGGAAGGGTAGCGTCCTGCTGGACCAAAGGGAGCATGGCCAACAGTCTCTGCATTTCCACCTCACTCTCCCAGTCGATCTCCGGTAGCGCGGGTGGTTGGCTCACTGCCGCCGCGGGGGCGGTGGCGGAGGGCGCCGGGGAGAGTTTGATTTCGGATGTCGACTGGGCTGGAGGTTGCGACGTGACGGGAGCTGGGACAAGAGACAGAGGAGCCTGCGGCGAGACGGGGGAAGGCGCGAGGATTTCACGGAAGAGATCGTCCATGGCGACTTCGTCCACCGCGGATGGTGCGACCTCGCCAATGTTGATGACCGGCGGGTATGAAGAGGTGGGGGGGATATTGAGCTCCAACTGGAGGCGATTCGACGAACATTCAGATCCACCCGCTGCTGGGGCGCCGATGATAAACGAGGGGCATCGGCGGTCGCCACCCGTGCTAGGTGGCGAGTGGAATCGAAGTCATCAGAATCAAAGAGGGTGCTGGAGCTCGAGGAGGATGGTGCGGGGGAGATGGGGGAGTGTGACACGAATACGGGGAGTGTAGACGTGGAGGGTTGACCTAACGTAACTGGCGCCGAGGGGTTCGAGGAGGGAACGGAGGAACTTGATGATGGTGGGACAGAGGGAAGGTTGAGGGGGAGGCCCGAGGCGGCAAGAGCCTTCATGACGGCCTCCCAGCCTGCCTCTAGGGTCTTGACCCTCTGTCGGAGTTCCTCGTTCTCCCTTTCTCTAGCCCTGTCCTTCTCGCGCTCTTCGTCTTTCTGCTCGTGGGAATGGTGTGGTGTGGTGAGACCCATGCCGGCACGCAGCTGCCTGTTCTCCTCCTCAAGCTCCGAGACACGGCGCTCGAGGTAGGAAAACTGCGCCTTACGGCGGTCGCGGGAGTTCTGGGCAGCGATGCGGTTGCGGTGTGCGCGTGCTTCCCTGCGCTCTTCTGGGGTGATATCAGAGCGGGCACGCTTGCGCGGCGGACCTGGTAGTTCTGAGGTGTGGGAACTGGGCGACGGGGAGTCGAATGCGGGAGAGTCGGCGTGGTCCATGTCGGCGGCGCGTTTCATGACTGAGTCGTGAGTCGTGGCGGGTAGGTACGTGGAGAGAGCAGAAGGAGAAGAGACTGGTCTTGTAGGAGAGGCAGACTGCGGAAGGAGGAGCGGTGTACGTGGTGGTCGTTGAAGAAGCGGTGTGAACACGTATGAGACACGTATACACCGCTGTTGTCGGCTGTTTATCCTTCCTTCCTTCTCGGGCCAGCTCCCTTCCCACGTGGTGGCGCAGCACTCATTCTGCCACAATTCCGCCCGCAGAACTACGGCGCAGCCGCAGCGATGGGCAAGAAAAACAAGGACCAGGAGCCTGTGGCGAATCTGAGCAGCGTCGCAAATAGGGACATCATCCAGCGAATCAACTTCCTCTACCAGGCCAGCACATACTTGAACTCGATCTCCCAAGCTTTCCCGAGCAGCTCTGAAGATGTCAAGCCCGAGCGACCACCACCGGTGACCAAAGGAAAATCCAAGAAGAAACAGAAACTAAGACACCCTAGCAATACCGCAGAGCTTTCCAGGAGCTACATCGGGACGATGCGCAACGTCGGTCAGAAAGCGATGGTCAGAATGTGCGAGCAATCTAATCCCATCCTCCATCTCTATCAATACTTAACGTCTGTTCGTAGGGATCCATCTATCAAGCGGACGTTGTGTAAGGGCTGTGATACGGTGTTGTTACCAGGCTCGACAGCTACCGTGCGCGTTCACCGTATGTACCTTCGCCGACCACACAGATATTAGGCTCACGTGGGTTCCACCACAGCTATGCGATCGCATGGGCACGTCGTGGTGTATACATGCTCGACTTGCAACACCTCGCGTCGCATACCCGCTCCGCCTATGCTCGACCCTGACATGCCTCCATCTGAGGAAACTGCGACCACTGAAAGTGCTTCTGCCTCCCCGCAAGCAGGCACGGAAAATTCTTCAGCGATGGATGTTGACCCGCAATCTTCGATCCCTCCCGTCTCGGTCTGTAGGCCCAAGGACAAACGAAAGCGTAACGAGGTCAAACCCCGGATCCCGCCGCTGTTCGAACGCAAGGGTCACGTCGTGTTCCGGGGCAACGAATGGCTACCTGACGAGGAGCCCACTACGCAGGAGTAACATCTCTCTCCGCGGCATGTATCAAACATCCGCTAGAATCCGTACCAATATCTCCTTCACGCTTTTCCTATCCCACCCCATCGCCTCACCAAGTCTGTCTAGCTCAGGACTATCACCGTCCCCTCCGAACGTCCCCGCCGCAGCTGCACTCCCCTCAGGCGGGACCGCCGGCCACATCACGCTTCCCAACACCTCATCGTCTGGCCCATCGCGCACCCTCAGCCGGTGCGAAACAGCGCGCGGGAAAACTCGCGCGACGTCCTCCTCCGACACGTCCCACACCTCCGGCCACGCGCGTGCCATCGCCAACGCCTGTGCCTCTGGAGGGCTCACCTCGTCCACATCACTATACACCCCCGAACGCGTGCTCCCGCCGTCCGAGCGTTCCCCTCCGACCCGCAAGCGCACCCCATCCACTCCCTCGAACTGCGTGGAATCCAACTCCTTGTTGCGCTTGCTCCTGGTGAGGCTTTTTACGCTGCGCCATCCGTCCTCCGTCCAGCTCGCGTCATCGAAGCTCTCCGCCGCAGCGGTGTCCCGGTCGCCCAGCTGCGCCTCTTGCGCGATCAGCCTCGCCCCCACCGTGTCCCCGTTCAGGACCCTGAACGCCCGCGCGAGCGCCTCCGCGTCGGCGTGCGCGTGCTGCGTCAGCAGCGCACCGTCGAGCATGGGGTGGTGCCGCGTTGCCGCGAACAGGTCGAGCAGGTACATCTCGAGCGAGGCGTGCAGCGCCGCGTACGGGGCCGGCTGCGGGGGCAGCGGCAAGACGGGGTAGATGGACACCGTCGCGTGTACCGAGGGGTAGAAGATCGGGCCTGTGATGGGGTACGGCCGGGCGAGCATACGAAGCTCGGCGAGTTCGGATGCGGAGAGAACGGGGGGAAGTTGTGGGGTAGGTGCTGGTAGGGGGGCGGGCCGCCGTGCGGGAGAATGAGATGAGTTTGGGAACGGGAAGAATGAGTGGACGGAGTGTGGTAGGGCGAGGGGGGAGGGGATAGGCGTCCCGCGGGGTGTGGGTGTATGCGCCGCACGATAGGCGAGGTAATGCTGACGGACGGCGGGCGGAAGCGAGATGTCCGCGCTCATCGAGAACTTATCGAGCTACACGGTAGCATCATTAGCATCAGACTCCGGGATTTGACAAAGGCAACATACCAGGCCACGGTGGATTGGTGGTCGCTCGTGCGGATTCCACTTGCACACGTAGACCATCACGAAACCGTCGGGCAGATTCCACGTTCCATCCTCGGCATCCAGCTCCGTCTCTCTCTCGGTACTATCACCATCTTCAACCCCACGGCCGTCCACGATAAGCCGCCGCTCCGCTAAAACCCTCATCAGCGCCCTCTGCGCAGGGAGCGTCGTATGTTCCAGTCCGGACACCACCACGGCTTTCGGTAGCGCTGACACCGGCTGCCCTGAGTCGCTCGCCCGCTCGCTGACCGGTGTGCTCTTCTGAGGGCGCAGACTCTCGGGAGAAGTCGTGACCGCTGGAGTCGGCGTGGGGGATTCATGCGCATCCGGCGCGCCTGGCAGGTTGAAGAGGGAGGAGAGCGGGAGCGGGTCCGTTCGGAGCCGATGTGCGCTCGGGCGACCTCTGCTGGACCCGCGAGACCGCATCGTCGACGCGGGGGTATGGTTCGACAATAACGGACGGCGGGACGACGCGAGCGAGGACGCGTCAAAGTACTTTTCGTCGTCCTCTCCATCCGTGCTCGGTGCGGCGGGGTACGAGGCAGAGCGGTGTGGTGCATGTCCCTGTGTGCTCCGCGGACTCCTGGTCTGGCCGGCGAGAGGGATGGTCCCGGACCGCGGGGTTGCGTCGACGCTCACGCCCGAGCGCGGGCGCGGGGTGCTGCTGCGGTGGGAAGACAGCGAGGAGTGGTGTGCGCGCCTGAAGAAGAGCGCGCGTAAGAACGCGTCGGGGTCGTCTCCGGCAGGCGCATGGGAGGATGTGAGGGTGGCTCCGGTCGAACGCCGTCTTTGCTGGCGGGATGGTGGGTCGGTGCGAGGGCCGATCTTGTGCTTGTGCGTGGAAATGCCGAGGATGTGTTGGAGGGTCTGCGAATGAATGGCTGGTCAGTGTTCAAAGCGCATTAATCAATGCCCGCCATATGTCCGCTAGCGGTTCTGTTCTGCCCGGTAATGAAGTGTCATAGAGTAGTGGTATTGCATCCATTCTCTAGCAGCACGAAGTCTCTCGCGAGCTGCTGAGTACCAATGAAGCATTCACACATTCCTCGGTTGCTCTCGCAGAGAACACTGCGACAGTGTGACATATCCTCGTGAGAGGCGTACAATCCCACTCTGGGAAGGTCTTGCGCGAGAACGCATCACATAGCGCAACATATGCCGCAGCGTTATAGTCTCCGCAGCGACACGCCGGAGCATAGCACGCACCGACACCATACTGCACACGGACGATCGCGGAAGAGGCATGCAGGAACTTGTTGATCATAGGGAACGAACCAGACGGACGGACGGACTCACCAGCGCGACCAGGTTCACGACGAGTCCCACATCCTCTTCTCGCGTGCGCAGGATCAAATGTAACCCGGGACGGACGCTGCTGTCGTACGCCTGCTTCGCGCTCACGCTCGGGGAACGCGGCTGGGCAATCAGGCAGAGGAGAAGGGACTGCAGGATGACAGGGTCGAGCGGAAGGTCGGGGTGCGCCGCGTGCGCGCGCGCGAAGAGGTCCGGGAGGTAGTCTATCGTTCCCGGGGGCGCCTTGGAGCTGGAGGACGGCACATGCTGCATGGTTGCAGAATGAGTGATGCTCACGCCACTTGTTGCATATATGCGCAGGAGGTGGTGATCGTCGGCGGGATCCTGTTGGAAGAGAGTGCTCCGGCCTCGTGCGATTCCAGGTGCAGAAACCGTGGATGGGGTATGCAGTGGATGGTCTTGACGTGACGCCCTGTACAGTTGCGATAGCGCGGTATATACCAAGACCTGCACTTCCACCCCAGAGCTAGAGTCTATGAAGTGGTTGCCGATGAGCAGAGTACAAAGCCGAGCAGCTCGTCGTTCCGGACAAGGGCGCACCCGCGCGTCATGCCACACTCCGGAACAAGCGGACCGAGCTAGGTTAGCGAAGGTGACCATGACTTGGGGTTAAACGTTAAACGTTAGGGCTTCTATCCGCCTACACACGAACTCCGTTGATTCATGGCGACTTCGTCTCTGAAGATCTGACATCCATGTACGAGCGACAACGTCCGTTGAACCAGAAGTAACTGAACGCAATTTATATCATCCTCAGCCACCAATCGATTGAACCCTCCATATTCTCTCTCTTCAACTCGAATTCTGGGAGTACGGTGCTCCAGCTACAAAACACGGCCCGCCACAATCTCACTAAGCCTTGCCGTCCTGCGCCTTCAAGAACTCTTCCGAGAACGGGTAGGTCGTGTAGCCCTTCGGGTCCATCGCAGCGTAGAAAGTCTGATAATCTGGATCATTCAGCTTGATGTTGTGCTGCAGGCGGAACGGAAGGTCCGGCTGAAGACGACGATTCGGAGGTTCAGTCTCTGGCTTCAACTCAAATGCGGAATGAGGTACTCACGTTCGCGAGGAAGGCGCGGCCGTACCCGACGAGCTGCCCGGTCTCCTCTGCAACCTTGATACCGGACTCGCGGTCGTAACCACCGGTGGTGATGGTCGGACGCGGCGCCCACAGCTTATGGATGAAGTGAACGTCCTGACAGCGCAGCGGCCGGGTCAGTCGTTTCGAAGCACGGTCCAAAATGCAGCCTTGCTACTCACTGATTCGTTGTCCGGTCCCTTGCTGCCAGGTCCGCCAGGGGAGACCACATGGATATACGCGAGGTTAGGGTACTTCTGCTTGAATTGCTCCGTAAGGTAGGAGAAGGTGGGAATGGGGTTCTCCTCGCGCATATCTGACAAAGTGAGCAGTTCAGTTCGACGGTCTATACTCAGCCGGAATAAACATACCTTGGTACAGGCTCCAAGGGCTCAAGCGGATCGCGGTCTTGCTCTGGCCCACGGCGGCAACGACGGCCTCGGTGACCTCGAGGGCGAAGCGCGCCCGGTTCTCGATCGAACCGCCGTACTCGTCCGTCCGCTTATTCGAGACGTCTTGCAGGAACTGGTCGACGAGGTAGCCGTTGGCGCCGTGGATCTCGACGCCGTCGAAGCCGGCTTTGTGCACCGAGTTCGCGGCAGCGGTCGCGTACCACTCGATGTACTGCTTGATCTCTGCGGGAAACGTCAAATGAGTCCGACGCAGTCATCCTGGGTGGCAAATGACGATGCTCACCGTCTTTGGTCAGCTCTCGGGGAACGTCGTCGGGGCTGGTGCTGAGCGCGATGGGCGAAGCCGAGACGTAGGGATAGTCCGGGTTCTCCGCATGCAGCGCAGCGGGGCGGGCCGCGCGGCCAAGGGCCCAGAGCTGTAGATAAATGTACGAGCCCTTCTCGTGCACAGCGTCGGTGACCTATCGCGCAAATACAAATGACGGGCCGTCGCATCAGCACAAATTCAACCACGGGCGAACAACAACACGCGTCGGCACCTTCTTCCACGCCGCAATCTGCGCGTCGTTGTAGATCCCGGGCACGTTCGGCATGCCGCCGGCCTGCGGCGAGATGTACGTCGCCTCGGTGACGAGCAGCGTGCCGGGCACGCTGGCGCGTTGCGCGTAGTACTCGACCGCGAGGTCGCCGTGGACGTGCGCCTGGTCCGCGCGCACGCGGGTCAGGGGCGCGAGCACGACGCGGTGGGCGAGCTTGACCTCGCCGACCTGGATCGGCTGGAAGAGCGCAGGGGTGTTCGAGGAGGAGGACATGCTTCTGAGCTGGAGGCGGGGCTGGGGAAGTCTGGGGGAAAGGAGCGGGGGGAGGCGGGCCTTCTTATACAGGCCGCGCTGGGCTCCTTGGGTAAACGATCGGCGGATTGCTGGAGCGAACATGAGAGTGACAGCGGAGGAGGGAGGCGAAGAGCGAAGGAGCACGTTCAACTCGGGGCTGCAAGTGGATGCAGGTTCGGAATGCACGGGCGTGTTCTTATCCAGAACGTGATGTCATGCGTGACATTGTCCGGTCAGACGGTTTGCATGGAATCGCCGAGGGCATTGGTCACTTTGCGTTTACCGAGGTCACATCCATGTAGTCCATGCGCATGGGTGCGGCGGGCGACGCGAGTCTTACCGGCACAGAGTACGCGTACAGTGGTGCTGAGGGGACCGTAGTAAGACGGCGTGTCGGACGAAAGTACTCTTCGAATATCGAACGTACGCAACGGGCGCTGCACAGCTTCTTTAGGCCCTCGTCAAATCTGGACACCTGAACAAACCTTACTCTGCACTCGACATCGCGGTAAGTGGGACAGCGACGGCTGTGTGTCCTGCAGAGACACAAACAGATAGCTTGGTGTTCTGTGCCCTACATGTGACGCGTCAACCAACAATTTCACAATTTCGAGCTTCAACGTGAAAAGCCACAAAAACAGAGGTGTGACGTACCAGGCCAACCCCGGTCCCGTGGACCCACTTTATGCGCCGTTGTTCGGGGCTCCGTGCGATCGCACAGCGACACGCGATAGGACGAAGAACGGTGGACGCGGCCGGCGGTACGACATGGGCGCATCCCGAGAGTCGGGAAACTGCGCATACACCGATGTGTATCCCGGTTTGAGCGGGATTACCCGTTTGGGTACTCCGTCGCCGGAGTATGTTCGAGCTGTGCACTGGCAGAGGAGGAGGTACATAGTACTCACGACGGCAGATCTACTAGTAGTTGAAGTGTTCTCCGCTGAGCAGGTGAAGACGGCCAGATGCATCGGAACGTTGTCGCCGTTACCGTACTCCGCACTGGAGCACCTCGATGGCGCGGGCAAGACGGCTACGGTGATGTTCACCACAAGCAAAGCGGTACGTCTTATGGTACTCTGCAGGTGTTATCTCTGCATGACCATCGCCGCGCTGCGAACATGATAGTGAGCCTGCTTCAGACCTAATAACAACGACGCTTGCCAGACAAACCGAGACTCACCTCTACGACAGATTCATTGATGTTGCTGCCGGTCAGTCTACTCAGTATGCGGAGTGGGTGTTCTTGTTGGTGTATTCGTGTTCGTTCCGGTGAGTCTTCATAGCGCGGGCTTCGCTCGACCGCACGCCGGCTTCCCGTGCGCAATGTGCCGTATCCGAACACTATATCTGACGCTCAGTCCCATGGACCCTAGGCCTCAAGCTGTCTGTTTTACCACAGCTCCGCATATACCGGAGTCTCACACATCACGACAGAGCCCGTGCTGCCAGGATGTCAAGAAGCTCAACCGGCTCGCCCACCGTCCGACGTCAAACCCTGTCAAATCCCGGACTTCTAGCGTTACACTCCACAGAGCTTCTGACCGTCCGCGCCCATACAACATGGCACGAAGATCATCTGCGCGAGCGCCGAGCGCGCACGGGACCCGAGCGCAATCGATGCACGCAGCGACAATATTAATGGCCGCCGCCCGGCCTCCTTGATAGTGGCGCGGGTTTCAGGTCGCTGCAGAGGGCCCGGGCGCGCTGTACCGGAGTCGCCCACAGCAGCCCACAAATAGCGCCTCGCGGCGGTGCGCGCGCGCGCGTCCAGGCCTCAGCTCCCGAGGATCAGGGTGCAACAGTCCCCTGCGAGCCATCGCGGCCTAGCGCGAGGGCGGCATGATGATGTGCAAGGAACGGCCGATCGAGGACTGTACTTGAGTGATGTCGGTGGAGACGTGCCGACGGTGGCAACATAGGCCATCTGGGGTGAGCATGACGGGTTGGGCAGGGGCAACGTCAATCGGGAGTGGGGGCGCGCTAGCAGCGGCTGCGGGCCTGCGGCTGCGCCATCGATGGGGAAACGCTGGGCACGTACTATTATCTGGATATCGGGAGCATGGATATATCTGTGCAACGAGTAGAGAGTCCTGATGCATACGTCTCCGTGACTGCGGGCGTATGCGACGTCGCCGGGTCGCTGTTCGAGCGCCGGCCATTGGAGAGCTGTCGGGTTCAGCGGCGAAGCGTACAAGAAGAAACATCAGATATATTGGAGAGAGCGTACGTGAAGATGCACGAGGCTCGGGGAGTAACTGACGCGCTAATGCTGCGGCGTGCAATACTTTCACGTCGCCAATGCTCTACCTCCGACATCTTTATGACATTGACAGGCATGTCGAGCGCGACACGGCACTCCTTGCATGCCGGATCGCGCTCTGAACTCCGAGACTCTGTGAGCCGTCGTGCTGCGCGCCATTGTCAGGCTCACCTAACGGTGAGATTATTCTTTAGCCGTTGCCTGGCCGTGATGCCATGAGGCGTTGTACACCTTCATGGCGTGCGAAGGCTACCGGAGCAACACGGGGGAATTGTGGGGGCTGGAAGACGGTTGTCGTGCTCGGCGCGTCGTTCAAGGACACCTAGGTTCCGAGAGATGTCATAGCTTGTCTGCTCTCCTGGCAGTGGTTGAGTTTCATGGTCGCCACTCAGGGCACTCGAGAAAGCGTCCTGAACTTCATACCGGGCTTGCACATGGCGTTCGGCCCGCCTGATGGTGGAGAGTCGAGACTTGTCGTTGCAAGCGAGAGCACTGCCTATTGACTCGGGTGATCCGATTGAGAATGGAGAATAGATGGATGCCGTTATCAGAAAGCCCGCGAGCAGGAGTTGCGAGCAAACCAGCGCGCGCGGCGTGCGCCGCGTGCGGGCGATAATCGATGTCAGAACACTGTGTGGTGGACGAGAGCAAGAAGGAAGGGCGACGAGATGTCAAGAAGATGATGCGGACGGTCATGCAGGCGTCTGAGCGGCGTAGTCAGCGAGGATGCGGCAGGGAGCGCCTGAGAGATGGTGGAGGTGCCAAGGGGCTGATATATGCAGCTCAGACAGCTGAGCATGTGCAACTAGCGCACTCTGGATATCGATCGCCTGAGCTCGCAGCGAGCGTGGTGGTGGCAGTCGTCAAGCAGGAGGAGCTCGGTGCACGGACCGGCGGGAGGGGAGAGCCGGGGGCCGGGGCGTACGATCTGCATCTGGGGGAGAGATGGATCGGGAAGGAGCGTTTGCCTTTTTGATGCGCGCGGCGTGATTGGTCGGTGATGGGAATGCGACTGGAGAGAGAGGCCCAGGGGATCGTCCCAGGTTGGTCTCTTTCGCTCGCTGGCCCATATCCGCCCGCCCATTGCCACGCTCAATCCACCACGCACCCAGCCATGAATCCCGGGAAGCTGAGAAACGTTCGGCGCGGGGAGATGCAGAGCCCGAAGCACACGCTGCAAACTTAGAACGCGCTCTCTCTACCAGACCGTCGACAGCGTGCGCACGGCGGCAGCATCACGGACGACGGCGCACGTCGACATGGTAATCGTTCCCTATTCCGCTGATTGGGACGCGACCTGCACCCATTGCCGGCGAGGGCAGCGGTATCAAGATTTGGATGTACAGCCCTCCCCTCTCCCGTTCCCTGCCTCGCGGCCGCTCCTGGCGCCCTCAAGAAGCCGTCCTGACCCTGTGACGCGCGTCTCCCTCTATATTTCAGTCCTCCCGCGTCTCTCGCTTCGCCTTTTCCCCTCGCCGACGCTGGTTCTCGCTTGGGATTTCTCCGTCCGTCTCAGCGGCTCACCTGCTCGCCATTGTCCTCGCGCTGACCGACCCCGGACTGCGCAAGCTCGTACGAGGACCACTCCCATCCTTCCACCAGTCTTTGCGTGGGGAACGGCCTGCCGTGGTGTGAGGACACTCCAAGTTTTATTCCGCCGACACCGGACTGCTATCCTACATGCATGGCCGAACCCGCATTCCCCCTCACCATCGACGACACGTCCCCTCTCGTCCTCTATCAGCCCTTCGGGGACATCTTTACTCTCCCGCCAAACCTCGACGCAGGCTGGAACCAGTACTACAACATCTCGGGCTTGCCACAGTTACCCTCTGGACCGGGCACACCGATCGATTCCACTGTGGGCAATGGCACGAGCCTGCACCTCACCAGAAGCGACGGCGCAGCGTTGCAGTTCAACTGGAATGGTACGTCCCATTGAACGTGTAAGAGGCCATCGCCTCTGTACCGCAGCGAAACGCGAGACGTGAGCGAGACGCGGTATGCACCGTGCCGCGTCTAGCAGCGTCGCAGGGGGGCGATAGCGCGACCGTCAGACGTCGCCCCCTGTCAGCGGCGTTCCCGGCACACCCGCACGCTTCTCTTCTGTGTCCGCCTGGCCGCGACGAGATGCGAGCGAAGTCAGCCGGATGTGCCTAAATGCCATCTCCTTCCGACCGCAAGCCGCCCATGTGTGGCAGGCGCGCCTGATGCATCCGCCTGCGAAACGAAGCGCGCCTTTCCCGAGCTTCTCCATGCGCCCACTGATGATATGCAATATACCCCACATGTCAGCGGCAGGACCGCTGTTCCCTGTCTTGTTCGCAGCCGGGGTTTGTTGCCAGACAGTGTGTACGACACTGATCTTCGATGCCATGATTGTGATTGTGGATCCTGCGTCATTGCATATTCGACGACATTTGAACACAAACTACGACAATCCTTCCGTTTGCATCACCGTGTTCCCAGTAGGAATGAATACGCATGCTAATGTAGGCGCGGATGACAGGAACGGACATCACCATCTTCGGGACCCTCACACAAGGGTTCACTACCGCCGCGTCCAATGTCGGGTACTCTGTGGTTCTCGACGGCACGGCGACGACGAACTTCATCTCCCACCTATCCCCCAACGCCGTCCTCGATACCGCCGCCACAGACGTCCTGGCTTCGTTTCAGGGCCTTGCGGAGGGTTCGCATTCCATACAGCTCACCCTCCACAACCCAGGCACGACTGGAGGGCCTGGAAACGTCACCGATGGCCCGATTCTCGCGTTCGATCGTGTCCAGGTGCAAATGGGCGCAGGGAAGCAGAGGTACGTGCCACGGCCGTGCTCGTACAGCGGCGTGCCATCTGCTATCCGCGTACAATACCCTTCTACGCCCTTCTATACCCAGCTTGAGCTTTTCCTGACGTCCAGTGGTTTTTGCGTTCGTAAGCCTGTCATTCTGCCTTGTGTCTTCTGGTTTTGTACATTCGTTCTCACTGTACGCTATGCATGTATGCATGTCACACCTTCTACATCCCTTCTTTGTTGTGTGTTTCACGATCGCGTTGCCTACGTCCCACTTCAGCTCATTCTGCTACGATTGTCGTACATTCGTATATTGCTGTATCAGATGTGACTCACACACGCCCACAGTTCTTCGCCTACCGAAGACGATGGGACACCCACGTCCTCCGCAACAGCTATTTCATCGCCAGTTCCAGACGACGCCATCGCGTACCGCGGACAGTGGAACTTCACGCCTGGACTCCTTCCCGGCACGACGGCGTCGTTCCATACCAGCAATAACGTCGGGGATAGAGCGACGCTCGTATTCAACGGTGCGTGCGGATCCTCCGACCTCGCCGTCGCTTTGACGCTTCTCTGGACGTCCATTGGCGTCCGCGTGTGATGCGCATGCCTCATGCCTTTCCGGGGCTTCTGTCTTCCGCCGCGCGCGGCAGCACGGGGCAGGTGCGCAGCCTCCCCGGGCTGGCGCACCCTCGCTAATGGCACTGATGGCGACGGATGGAGTCTGCTTGATGGGCACCTTTTCCGCCCGAGTGCCCGCGGAGACGCGTGGCGGCGCCTCCCCTGCGAAGCTCTCACGTTGTCTCATCTGTGACATTGCTCGATTCGCCATGCCATGCCCCGCGATCGAATTTGTCGCGTACATATACTATGCTCCCCGTCGGTGCTCCCGAGACCCATATATCCCCACTGTAGCCCGGCGCGCTCCATGCGCCGTTCTCCCCGTTCTTGCTTGTTGTATTCTGTCTTTCATTCCTTCCTCACATACACGTATACATCTCCGGTCGCGTGCTGACTCTCATCCTTGCAGGCTCAGCCGTCGGGCTCACGGGCCTCACCACGCCTACGTCGGGCGCGTACAACGTCTTCCTCGACGGTGAAGGACCGATCACGTTCTCCTCACGTGCCTCCTTCACTGCCTCCGAGCCCACCCTCCTCTTCTTCCGCACAGGGCTCGACCCCGCCGTCATGCACACGCTCGAAGTCGTCAACGCCGGCCCCACCGGCGCGGGCGACAACGCGGGCTCGCTACTCGTGCTCGCCGCGGTCAATGTCACCATCATCCAGGACCCAGCGTGAGTCACCGCCTTTCCTGCGCGTCCACAGAGCTACTACTTACCGCTTACTGTTGATCCGCCGTTGCTTCGCCGTGCGCGCCCGTCGCTGTCGTTTTATAAATCGACCCGCCGTAACGCCCCCATTCAATCCTGCCTGCGCCCACAATCCGGATGCCATGCCGCGCCCGTGCCGTACAATAGCACAACACCGGTCGCTGCGACGTCTTCGGGGCTGTCCAAGGGGGCCATTGCGGCGCTCGCAATCGGCATAACGCTCGGGGTCGCGCTCGTTGCCGTGGCGGCGGTCTTCTGCGTCCGCCGGCGCCGGCGGATAGCGCGGCGGAAGCGCGAGATGCTCGTGAACCCCCGCATAAACCGCGCGGGGCGGCTCTCCTTCCTCTTCCCCGGCAAGCGGCTCAGCCACGCGAGCGGGAAGGCGGCCGAGCGCGGCGGCGAGGGCCCGGGCGTGCTCGACATCCGCAGCCCGGACCCGGACGCGCACGAGCACGAGCACGAGCACGAGCACGAGAAGCAGGACGAGTCCGACGACGAGCACACCGAGGGCGAGGGCGGGACGACGGAGGAGGACGTCAACGCGCGCCGGTTTTCCGCGGCGGAGAAGGGCAAGGCGCGCGCGCTGCGCAGGAGCAACGCGTCGAAGAACTCGGACGGGAGCTACTCGATCGACCTCCCGGACCTGACGATCGCGCAGGTGCCCCGCGGGTACCTCCCGACGTCGATGGTGCCCTCGACGCCGTCGCCCCCAAGGACGTTCGTCACCTCGCTCCCGTCGCCGACGTCGCCGCGCAGTCCGAAACCGCGCGGCCCGCGCGAGATGCACGGGCGCGATTCGACGCGTGGGCCGGGCATCCTCCTCACAAACATGGGCCCCGCGTCACCTGGGGAAGGCGAGGGCACGACGGGTCTCGGCGCGCCGCCGTTCCTCCCCGATGCGGCGCACATCTCGCCGCTGCGCGTCGAGTTCGCGACGGAGCTCCCAGAGCGGCCGGATAGGCGGACGGAGCGCGCGGTCAGCACGGGCACGGCGGTGTCGCTGCCGCAGTCGCTCAAGCAGGCGATTGCGGAGCAGCGGTACTCGACCTCGCGCACACAGATGGCGGAGGTGCCCAGTCCGGCACGGCCGGAGCCCGTGTTCTCGTTCCTGGATTTCAACAACTCGTCGACGTCGACGTCGCTCTCGCGCGCGCAGCGCCAGTCCGCGTCGGACTCGACGGGGAAGTCTGGGAGCTCGTCGTCGAAGCGCAACACGGGCAGCGAGCACAGTACGCAGTCGCAGACTGTGAACTGGGCTTCCCTGCCGCCTGACCGCCGCATCTCCCTGGGGCTGTCTATGACCGTTTCTGGCGGCCCCACTGCCTCTCGTCCGTCGTTATCCCCAAGCGTCCTACTGCAGCCTGTGCCTCTTCCTACTCCAGCCCCACCACTTCCGACAATCTCCACCGACCAGGCGACGCTGTCTTCATCAGGCAGCGACGAGCCCGAGGGCCCCGACCAGCCATTCCCGTACGACGCCAGCGGCGGGCAGCTCCCGTCCCCGACCGACTCCATCCCCTTCACCGTCTCGGACATCCACTTCCGACACTCGGCGCACTCCTCGTTCTCCGGCCACCCCGAGTCGCGCCGCGCGTCCGCACAGCGCCTCAGCGGCGCGCACCGCCCCCCACACCCGCCCTTGCCCGGCGCGTCTGGCGCGTCGTCACCGACCCCAGGCGGCGCGGCGCACCAAAGGCAGGGCTCCGCGGGCGGGTCGCAGACCGTGCCGCCGTTCATCGTGCAGCGCATCCTCGGGCGCGCGCCCGCCTCGAACCCGGGCTCGCCGTTTGGTAGCCCGGTCGCGCAACAATTTGGGAGCATCTCGTATGCGATGGGGCGCGCGAGTGCGCCTGCGGGAGGCGCGACGTTGCCGACGCCCGCTCCGCCGCCTCCCAGTGGGCGAGGCTCGGGAAGCGGGCAGGTGCAGACGACCGCTGCTGCTTCGGGCTCGGGCTCTGGGTCAGGCTCTGGCTCGGGTCCGACGGTGTTTGGGTTCCAGCTCGGGCGCCATCGATGAAGAAGACCCCCCTTCCTCCCTTCTGCTGTACATAACTCGTCCACTCGTTGCGACCCGCTGGGGCGGCCTTCTGCTTCGCTGCATATAGTTGCTGCTCTCTTTAACTTATCGTGACGTCCTAATAGGCTCGCGTTACCCCTTCTACCCGCCCGACAGCGCGCGCGCGCCCACCCTCCCCACCGCTCCCGCCCCGATGCGCGGTCTCTCTCATGCATTGCTCCGGCTTGCCTGCACTTCTTTTTTCCCTTCCACGCAACCACGAGGACACTCCGCATTTTCCGTGTCCGCTGTACATATTACCCCACTTTGCACCGCCCACCTGTTGTTCACTACGACCCTTGTGCTATCTACCGCAAGCCGGTTCACGATGTCTGTCATCTACTCCTCGCCCTGCCTCTTGGTTGCCAGATGTTCGTCAGGACACGCTCGTTTGTCCTGGTTCCGAGTGCTCTGAGTTGTCGCCGTGTTCCGGCCTTGTCGCTCCTTGCCTGGTTCTCCGTCGTGGTGCGTCACTTGTTTGTGGTCTTGGACATGCTTCTGGCTGTCGACATTCGTGCGCATCTCGCTGCTGCGAGTACGATGCGCAATGTCGGTTCGCTTCACGCATGCTGTTGAGCTTGCATGTCGGGTACATTACTGTACTTTTCTATTGTCGTCTACGCCCGCGGGGACGTTGTATCACTTACCTTAGCATACAATTCAGCATATTCTAGTGTCTCAAGAGTGCGGGTGGTCGTATGCTCATCCGAAAGCATCCGCCGGGCCTACCACGAGAAGTTACCCTAAGTCGGGATTCGGGGACGACGATGAGAACGCTCCAAACCCTTGATTCGCATATACTGGATCCACGATCCGTTGGGCGGGTTGGCGCGATCGCAGCACTGACTCGCTCAGTTCAGGTGAGACAGGGTAACCTCAGATGGTTGGGCTGTGCGGTGTTTGTTCGAGCCCGACTCCGAGCGCAGTCAACAGCGAGAATTACATCATACAGGGTGCTATACATATTGGGTGGATGCTCCTTGATGACCTGGGATGCAGACACAGTTAGCTCGACATCAGTCATTTGCTGCCGCCAAGTTGGTCGCGGGGGTGGGCCCTGATGGTGGCGGGAGGCTGTGAGTGGACGCACCTATGATACATGCGACACTCCGCCCGTGCCTAGCCTGAGTGCGGGGTCTTATTCTTCTTCATGCGGCATTTTCAGTAGTACGCCTCTGCACCGGCATATGATTTCGTGGGACCGCTCGGCGTGGGCGCGGACGGCGAAGAGGCGTCCTCGGAGTGCTCGGCGTTGAGGAGCTCGAGCTCTTCCGTTTGTCGCCGCGTGTACTCCACAGATCCCGGCCCAAAGGCGGGTGTCGGCTTCGTATATGGCTTCACCGAAACCGCCATCAGTCCGGCGGGGATCATCGCCTGCAACTCGGACTGTGGAGGGATGGGCTGGAATGATAGCTAGCATAGGTGTGTCAGCGGGTGTGCGTGTTCCTTCCCAGAAGGGCGAGTTAAGGAGAGAGCCATACCGTGTCGTTCATCTTCTTGTAGCCCACGAGGAACGTGCTTGTGCTCTCGAGCTCCTCCTGCACCCGCGCCTTGCGGCGCTCACGCATCTCCTTCTCCCGGTCGCTGTCCATCATCCCGCCGGCCGTGTGGCCGCTGCGGAGCTCCTCGAGCTCCTTCTTGGCCCACGCGAGGAAGCCAACGGCGACGCCGCCCTTGCTCGTGCCTCCGTGTTCTCCGGCGTCGACCCCGAGCCACTTGTGTGCGAGGGCGCTGTGCAGTGCAACCTCATCTGCGAGGTAGCGGCGGAGCTCTGGCGCGACCTCCTCGCCGGTGTCCTCCTGACCGCCGCTCTTCTTGTGCTTGTCTTTCCCGAATGAAAGGGTCATTTTGGATTTGGAAGCGCTCTTAGATGCGCCGGGGGTCTTGACCAGAGATCGAGCTGAAGAGTAGAGGGAAGCGCACTCCAGGTGAAGCTTCGCAACGAGTGCTGGCGAGGGGTGGGATTTGGGAAGCGGAGGGCCAGGGGTCAGCGTACTCTCAAACGCAGCCTTGGACAACAGTTTGCGGATCGCGAGGTTCTGAGCGTCCGCGAGTGCCATTCTAGAGGTGATAAAATAAGCGCCACCGATATAAAGCGCAAGGGAGTACCTACTTGCTCAGGCCAATGACGACCTCTCTGCTGAGATCCGGCGGCCTGGGGCAGGTCATGCCGAGGGACACGACTCGCGCACGTTCCCTTTCCCATTCCGCCAGACATTCCTTTCCGATGAACTCGTAGACCCCCGCAGCTTTGCAGAGCAGCGTAACCGCGAACGCGAGCTTTTCGTCCTTTGCCTTCCGCTCTGTATCGGATATGGCTCGCTCTGTCTCGTACCGTCCCAGCGAGTGCACAACCGCCCGCGCGAGGTTCGAGATCGAGAATGCATAGGTGAGCAAGGTGAAAATTTGTTCCGTAGAGAACGTGGGTATGTTGATCCGGGGCGAGTTGTGAAAGACGTTGGAGGAGAGCGTGGTTCGCCAGCTAAAGACTGCACGGCGAGTTAGTGGCTGGTAAGGCATGCATTGGTGGATAGCACGTACTGGGCTCTGATTTCAGCAATATTTCCGAGCTGCTTACGCAGCCCAAGAGGCCGTATAGCTTAGGGATGTAGTCATCAAGCACCTGAGGAACGACGTTAGTGGATGAAGTCGACCATCACAGCCATCCGCGTCGTTGCGGCTTCGCCCCTCAATCGCAATGCTGATTATGAACAGCCGCCTGGCACATCTGCGTCTCATGTACGTAGAGGGCAACATCTATCTCGGCGCCCGACGAGTTGAAGGCACTAGATGATGCCCCGAATCAGTGTAGTTAGCCAGGAATAGCTGGCCGAAACATGCCTCCCTGGGCCGGTCGTTTACACTGTTACGATCGACTCCTCATCAGGACAGAGGTCGTCGCCGGGTAGTATTCCAACCCCCGAGTAATACATTGGCAAACAATAGTCTCACCTTTACTAGTTTGAGGTAATCCTTCTCGCCTCGGTCGGTACGCTTGCTCTCCTTTAGAGCGGCGCGCAAGTTTGCGCGCGCTTCAGTCGTATCCGCTATATCTGCCGTATATGTTGCAGTGGAGTCGACACAGACGTCAGCGAACGCAATAGCGCCCGTTGTCGGCAGTTCGTACAGATAGCTGGACATCGCAGGTGGCGGAAGGAGTTCGGGCCTCGCATCGCACCCGGCGCTGCCAAGTTACGCCACCAGCTGAAGCTGTGCAATACTGCTTTAGGAAGGCGCTCAACTCGAGGTACAGCAACGTACGCGCTTCAAGGTATTAGGATCTTCTCGCAATCCAAGTCGACCTATGTTTCCACCCACAGTCACAGCGATATATACTGCCAGCAGCTCAAGTACATCATTGGTAGTAAGAGATACATATGGCTCACATCAGCTCAGTGCGCCGCTTCGTAAACGACGTCAGACAAGATGTCAAGACTCAAGTTGATGACAGGACAGGACCTACGGTATTCGTCTTCAGCCCAAGGATTGCCAATAATTGAGTGTGTCTCGGCGTGCTCCAGCAGATCGGCAAGTCGGACAATGTCTCCGCCTGCTGCGCCATTCCATGACGGTTCATCAAGTCTGTCTGCTGACGACGAATGCCTAGACGTACCCGGAGTATCTGGTAAGGAACGGTCTTGAACGTGAGCCACAAGAGTCTGCTCGGAGCACAGCTCCAAGACTCTAGTGCCTTCAGTGGAGAGCCCATGACCCAGGCGACCAATGTGAGGGGAGAGGGTCCCATCGCGAGGATTGAGGCCAAGCCTCGCCCGGTCAGATAACTCCTGTTAGAATGATGCGAGCACATGAGCCCTGACCCCTATCATATCCAGCACCGGGCTCGAAAGCTACATACCTGTACTTCTCGCTGATGACTGTGTGACTCCGCTCTGAATTGCATAGCGTCTACGCGTATGGAGTACTTCTTCATGACTTGATAAAACTTGAGGCTGTCTAGCATTTTTCTCAGTTCCGTGCCTGTCGCGTCGAGCCTATTTCGACCGAGTCAGCTTCAAGGCCAGTGTGATAGACGGATAGATGAAACGAACGAACTTAGAGTGGTCTTTGAGAAGCGTGATGTATTCCGAGATGCCTTCCAGGGCAGCCTTGGCCTCCTTGTCCGTCAACACTTGGGCTGCATCGTGCAGCCTCTCCCGCCCCTGGTCGACAATAGCTCGAAGCTTTCGGGCACTGAGGTACCGATCACCTATTGTCCAGGCGCCCTTCGCCCCAGGCACGTCTTCCACGACATCGTCGACCAACTCCTGAGCTTGTGCAATGAGGTTGTCCCACGTCGGCATAGTGAATGCTGTAAGCCGGAGAGGAGAAGAGAGCGCCAGCAACAACGGTGGGGGTGAGTGTTACGTCGGAGAGACTATGACTTGGGTTCTTATGGTCCCGACGAGATGCGAGTCGGACTGGCTGAGCACAAAGGACGCCTTATGCCCTTACTCTCTCATGCTGCGTAGCTGCGTATTCAAGGAGCCGAGTAGGCGGTTCTGTGTTGCACGGGGCACGATGGAGTTGGAAGAGCACTGGTTGCGGCATGAGCGTGCGTAACGACCTTGTCCTCGATCCGGCGCCAATCTGCCCGCTACTATTTGGTCGCGCTTGTCGGTGTGTATGCAAGCGCCCATCCGTACGCGCTGTGGCGAATCCGGGGCAACGAGCAGCAACTGTCCTGATCCCCCCGTTCCCCCTTGCATGTGTCGCCTTCGCTATCCGCCCATCCTGCTACCTGTCTCCTCTGCAGCATGACCGAAAGCCCTCCACCCTCTTCCTCAACACCCGCTCCTCTTCCCGCAGCAGAGGCGGATGAGCCAGAGCTCACGGACGCAGAATGCTGGTGGCGCGACCACCAAAACTGGCTTGCAGAGCGGGGCTACATGCTCCGACCACGATATCGGCCGGGTTGGGTGCCATCGTGGACCGTTCAGCCCAAACCGCTCAAATCGATGCATGAGGATTGGCATAGCTCCAAAGTATGTAGTCGTTCGCTACCGTGTGACTTCCCTCTCATTAGCGGCAACTCCAGCGGGCTCTCCTCTTGGACGCTGTTCGGATCTCAGACAACAGCTTGGTGATGTTGAAGCAGGTGAAGAAACACTGGTCTCCCGAAGAGGTCGCCCTACATCAGTATCTCCTCTCTGAACCGCTTCGGTCGGACCCCCGCAATCACACCGTACCGCTGCTAGAGGTTCTCGACGTGCCGAACGAAGAAGACACCACTATCATGGTCCTACCTCTCTTTCGCGCATGCGACGACCCTACCTGGCTCACACTGGGTGAAGTCATTGCGTTCATTGCTCAAGTGTTCGAAGTGCGTGTATCCGTATATCGCAAGATGGATTCCCTCTTAGCTCATGTTATCGGCTAGGGTACACAATTCATGCATGAACTCCACTTCGCTCACAGGTCAGTACAGGCTCTATTCGGAATCTGCTCCGCTTCACCAGTACTAGGGATTGTCAGGCTCCCAACATCATGTACGATCCTCGGCCGTTATATCCCGACATGTTCCATCCTCGTAGCCCGAACAAGTCTCGGGATTGGAAGGGTACTGCAAAGCATTCCACGCGGACGCTCCACCCGGTGAAGTACTACTTCATCGATTTCGGTCTATCACGTCTGTACGATCCCAAGGACGGTCCGCCTCGAGAGCACCCTATTCGTGGAGGAGACAAGTCCGTGCCGGAGTTCCAGAACTGGAGCGGCGAGCTCCTCGATCCGTTTCCTACGGATGTATATTACCTCGGTAACGTTATCCGTAGGCTCATCATCAAGGTGCGTATCGTGTCGAGTCCGCGGTGCGTTGCCTTGTCGGTGCTGACCATGTCCAGAGGTATCGTGGCATGGAGTTCCTCGTACCTCTCGTACAGGACATGGTGCAAGACGACCCTTCGAAGCGGCCAACGATACAGGAGGTCGTACGACGCTTCGATGACTTGGTGAAGCCACTCGGGTCGTGGAAGCTACGCTCCCGACTTGTTCCTCGCCAGGAGGACGCGATCGATGCCTTCTTCCGGGGCGTTGGTCACGTTATACGTACTGCTCGCTACGTACTAACACGGAAACCTGCTATACCCCGGACTCCCTGATCTGCATATCCTCGTCGATGGATCGCTACTGTTGTCTTGCTATGGTGCTAGTATCTACCCTTCGTCTTGCTTTGGCTGTCGTAATCCTCACCCCTGTATTCATCTGGAGATCTCTGCCATCTAACACAAGGCAAGCCACGAATGCTTACCGCCGCCCACTCTTGTTCTCGATTGCGTCAACGAAGTAAGCCGTTCCGTATCAGAGAAGACTTCGGAATGGCGGACGCGAGTGTTCGTCATCAGCGCTCAGCATTCAGTGGAAGAAAAGTGCGTCTGCGACCTTGTCTGGATACAGAATTCACTGCATTCCGGCTAGGAGTCAGGCAGGCATCGCGAGCAGATCCCCAATAGCCCCTGACGACCATGAGTAGCGTACGTAAATGCCGACGCAACCGTCTAGGAATCGTCTTGCTGTGATGCGATTGCACCGTCGCAGGCTTCTATGTGTCCACTATGTGTCCGTCTGGTGTTGTCTTTCAAGTTCCCGACTAGAAGTCGTTTGGAAAACGCATGACTATTTGCGAGAACAAAGAACAACTCGTGGCATCGTACGTCAGGATAGAGCGACAAAGGGGGATACATTCGATAGGGCCATGATTCCAGCAGACGATAGCACTATGCATGGAAACATGCTAGATGACTCTCAACGCCCGGATGAGCACAATTGCCTGAGTGGTATTATCAATCGACAGCTTCATGGAATTTACTCCGCTCTACCCTTTTCAGAGGTACGTGGGCGGTGCGGAGGGCGCAAGAACACAACGGCTTACCTGCGGGAAGCACGTCAGAAGCGGTCTGGCTTAGACCGCGCGATCAGCGCATCTTGACGTTGTGGTTGGTTTTTACACGAGATTTGCTTCCTGCTCTCGCGCTGCCAATGGAGCTTGTTCATGTGTGTGTAGAGCGACCGGGTGCCCCGAGCTTTGGTAGAACCGCTCGAGAACAACGCACAGAACGGTCGAGGCTTCGTCGAGACGTTCAGCTGTGAGCTTGCGGCGATTGCCCGAGCACAAGGTTGAACGGTGATATCTTTCGCAAACGAGATCCTGTCGCGTACTGGTCAACAAGCTGAAGGGCGAAATTTACGTACCACCTGCCAGAGTCACTTGCAAAGACACCTGCAGCAGGCAGGACGTGGCAACTCGTCTTCAATAAGAAATGACGCAGGGTTTCTGCGGGTAAGTCGATCCTTCACTATAGCAGCACGCGCCCGATACTCGGCCTACTATGTCACTGTCAGCACTCTTTTTTTAATAAGGACACTTAGGTGCGAGTAGATAGACATGCGTTAACGGCACCTGAGAAGGAGATGTCCACGACGGGCATCACATGCCTTCATGTTATGGGAGCAGGCTTGTACTAGTAGTTCCGCTTAGAGGCCCAAGACAAGCGAGAGTGCATCATGAACAGGGCAGCAGGGTGATAACGTCGTCGAAAGGAGTAAGTTGTGGAGTACAGTTGGCGGAACCGGTCGAGTTGCAGTTGTGGGCACTCCCGTACTCCTTCAACTTTTGTCCGCCGTATCGTCCTTCTAACCACCGCAAAGGCCCACTTCGCCATATGCCGTAGTATCGCGGGATGTGCGTGAAGCCGACAGACTCATGATGAGCTTGATCTTTCGGTAAACACAGACGGTGACGACGTATGTCCTCCCTGGTTCAACTGATCAGCTAGACTCGTCCAAGTCGAGGACTCGGACAGCGGCTAAGCAAGCGGTCCCATCGTACTAGTACTATCCAGGTTGGTCTCGTAGAACTCAAAATTCATGTTATTTTGAACGTCGCCTGAGGTTTCCAGAGCACATAGGATGAAATCGAGCTGTACATTCAGTAAGGACGAGAGCAAGGACCAAGGTATGGACTGGTACTAGATGAGATAAGATGCTATACCTGGGTCGTGTTTAGATAAGATAAGATCAAGCACCGTAAATTTCATCAAGTGCACGCTGAAAGTTCTGGCAGCCACATCGCGGCACTCTCTTCGCACTTGCAGACCGCTTCATCCTCGTGGTCTTTGAATCATCTTCACAACAAAAAGTACTCCCCCGCGGTCTATATTACCTGCGGGAAGACCAGAAATCCGACTCTACACGATCCCGATCGACTGCAATACTTCGGATTCCGGTACACCAGGCGATCAGAAAACATGACGGAGTCAGCTCATCACCATAGACCCACACTCAAGCAGGTGCGCGTGCCAATAATCTACTCAAAGATGTTGCTGATGGAACTTTGGATATCTACCAGAAAAACAAGTCCTTCAAGTCGAAGCATGCGACCAAAAGCTCCCTGAAGGAGGTCGCGAAAGGTGCGAGGTCTCTACATGGTCCTGCCATCACTGACCTCATGGGCTGCTAGGGCGCACACAGCGGCAGTCACCCAAGGCACGCGCCGCCGCGAGCGCTGCTGCCGCGCAGCTTCGTACCAACCGCCGCAATAGTGCGAAGCAAGCCCAGCTGAAGAAACGTCAGAGCCTCGTATCGGCCACTCGCATTTTCAGCGGAACGGACGGTGCACCTCGCATAGTCGCAATCGTCCCTCTCACCGATGACGTTAGCGCGTGGGATGTGAGCTCCCGGTTAGCACAGGCGATAGACGGGACGCTCGAGGAGGATCCTGTGACGGGGCTGCAGAAGCTCAGGTACGTCCACATGCAACCATAGTGCACTCCGTGGCTCAGCCTGATACAAGGTGCACAGAGCGGATCGCTTCAAGACCTCCGCCCAGTTCATCCCCTTGGCGTACAGGCAAATGTACGCCGCTCTAGATGCATGCAAGGTCGCAGACTATGTCATCTTCGTCCTCTCGCCGAACGTCGAAGTCGACAAGTGGGGCGACACGCTCCTCCGCACCCTGCAGGCCCAGGGTCTCCCGGAAGTCATCACCGTCGTCGCATCCGACGAGCCCATGGAGCCTAAGGAAAAGTCAGGCGTCATGAAGTCACTGCTCTCCTTCATCCAGTACTTTGTGCCCAGTCAGACGAGGGTATATGACATGCACCATGCCTCGGACGCGCTCAACGCGATCAGGGCGCTTTGCGAAGGCAAGCCTTCGGACGTGAAGTGGAGGGAGGGCCGGTCGTATGTTCTCGGCGAGAAGGTCGACTGGGACGACGGCGTGCTCAGCGTAACCGGCGTCGTACGAGGCTCGCATCTGTCCGCTAACCGACTCGTGCACATCCCGAACTACGGCGACTTCCAGATCGTGAAGGTACGCATCCGCCGGCGGTATTCACGCTGCTGTCATCCTGATTCGAACGACATAGATCGTGTCTGCGCCTCTTCCTCGACCGTCCAAGTCCGGTGCAGCTACCATGGAGATCGAGCCGCAACTCCTTGCTGAACCAGATGACGAGGAAGCCGATTCGCTAATCTCGAGCAACGATCCCGACGACATGGCCAACGAGCAGACCTGGCCGACCGAAGAGGAGATGCAGAACGGCGCCAACGGACAGGACGAGGCGATTCCCGACGCGAAGGTCGGCACCACGCCGAAGAGGGTCCGCAAAGTTCCCAAAGGCATGAGCGAGTACCAGGCGGCGTGGATCATCGACGAGAGCGACGAGGATGGTGAGGATGGCGAGAACGAGGACGGCGCGGCGAACGGTGGGGAGGTTGAGATGGAGGAAGTCGAGGAGGAGGAAATGGTCGAGCTCCAGCCTGACGACACTGAAATGGGAACTGAGGGTGGACGGGGTGTCGCGTTCCAGGATCTCGATGCCGATGAGGAAGAACGACAGTGAGTACACCCATCGCGCCAGCAGCGATTTTCGCTGACCAGATACCCCAGGCTTCAGTCGTGGCGGAATCGGAAACGCGAAGAGGAAGATGACGCTGCATTCCCCGACGAGATCGATACCCCCCTTGACGTGCCTGCAAGGACGCGCTTCCAACGCTACCGTGGTCTGCGTTCGTTCCGGACAAGTCCGTGGGACCCGTACGAGAACCTGCCTAGGGACTACGCCCGGATATTCCAGTTCGAGGATTTCAAGCGTACGGAGCGCGCAGTGAAGCGGCGTGCAGAGGAGGAGGGTGGAGTCGAGGTACGCCTTCATTTCACTACCTCAACGCGTTTGCTGAAGCACGATACACTACTTAGCCAGGGACCCGTGTGACGATTTTTGTTAACGACGTCTCGAAGAAGGCCGCACAGATCGTCCCTGGGCGGCCGTTCGTGATGTTCAGCATCCTGCAGCACGAACACAAAAAGACTGTCCTCAACTTCGCCGTCCAGCGGAATACGGAGTACGACGGCTCTGTTCGCTCAAAGGTGAGATTGTGCCAAGAGTGTATTTCTGTTCTAGCCGCTGACCAATGCTATAGGATCCTCTCATTCTCTGCCTCGGCCCACGGAGGTTGCGCGTCAACCCCATCTACAGCCAACATCTGCGCGGTGGAGGCAAGGGCGCGAACAACGTGCACAAGTTCGAGCGGTACCTGCGTCACGGCGTCACCGATGTCGCCACGATCTACGGGCCTGTCGTGTATGGGAAGCAGCCGTGCACGCTCCTGCGCGAGACGGACGACCCGCAAGGTATGTGCCAACCCCCCGGTCTAGCCTCAGGACGATGCTGACTGCTTCCATAGCGCCAGAGCTGGTCGCGATGGGCAGCTTCCTGCACCCGGACACGACGCGAATTGTGGCCAAGCGCCTCGTCCTCACCGGGCATCCGTTCAAAATCCACAAAAAGACGGCGACGATCCGCTACATGTTCTTCAACCGCGGTACGTCTCACATACCTTTGGCTGCCGCCTACTTCCGGGCTGACAGTGGCGTTGGGCTGCAGAGGACGTGGAATACTTCAAGCCGATCCAGCTGCACACGAAGTACGGCCGGACGGGGCACATCAAGGAGCCGCTCGGCACGCACGGGTACTACAAGGCGCACTTCGACGGACCGATCAGCCAGATGGACACCGTGTGCATGTCGCTGTACAAGCGGGTGTACCCGAAGTGGAGCGAGGACTGGAGGGAGGGCCAGCCTGCACCCGCCACCAACGGCAAGGGCAAGGACGAGGATGCAATGGAAGAGTAAACGAAGGCCATGTTGTACGTTTGGATATCTTGTTGTACCAAGTTGGTCGTCTATCGTGGTGCTATGAAGCCCTCGCAGAGGATACTCTTCCGTCGTTGGCATGGACAAATCGAGAAGCACACGTAAGTATGGTAGATTCCCTGTGGAGTAGCGTTCTATGGTATAGGAGGATGCATCCCGGAGGTCGCATCACATAGGCATCGTCTCCCGCCTCAACCCGAAGCTCACGAACCGCTTGAAGTCCGAGAACACCTCCCTTCTGCTCGATCCGTCCTGTTTGGGCGGCGTATCGGAGCCACTAGAGGGTGCACCCTGCAACGGCGGCGACGACAGCGCAGACAACAAGCTTTCGCCCGTCGCGGCCCCGGGCAACAGCGACACTCGACTACTCCCGGGGCTGGTGAGCGTGGCAACCTGACCGGGGTCCATGTCGAGCGAGGAGAGGAAGGAGGTGCTCTCGAGCTCGTTCTTTGTGCTCGTGATAGTGAGGAAGGAGTCGAGCAGGTCGTTCTGTTCCGCTTTGGGCGTGCCCTTGAGGTCGAGGATCTTCTGGAAATTGGAAAAGGAGGCGTCGCCGATGACGAGCGTGTAATTGAGGATGAAGCCTTCGGCAGGATCCTGCGGGCTACGATGAGCAACGGCTGATATGCATCGAGTCTATAGTGAGGCACGTACGACTGGTGTGACGATGACCTTCAAAAGAGCCTCAAGACGGGTGGTATGCTTCGTGACGCTCTTGGTGTAGCTGCACGCAGTCATCAGTGACTACTCCGAGTATAACGCGACGCATGACCTACTTGGAGGTAATCAGAGCTTCTCCTGGCACCTTCAGTAGACAAGCCTTGATAGCTTGCAGGTCGATCAACAGCTATTGGCATTGATCAGCATACAAAACCGTATATCAAGACGTCATCATTACCTGCTCAGCGCCAGTCTCCAACAATGGTCGGCTCTTCACCAGCGCATTCGTAAACTTGGCCAAAACGGCGCTGTGACGACGCGATGAGCCATGCCAACGATCTTGTTAGCCTCTCTTAGTGATAGCTTACTTGGCAGCTTTGTCGAAGAAGTTCCGCAGGTACTTCTTCTGCTCGACAAGCGGCTTCACCGTCTCGGCGACCTCCTCGATCGCTTTGACGAGCGGTTCAACGTACGCCGACTGTCCGCTGACGTGCTTCACCGTCGCCCAGGGCGTACGCGAGAGCGTCGTCAGCGCGGACTCACATGCGGAGTCGAGTTCGCGAAGCATCACGAGTATAGCGGCGGAGATTGCACTACCGTTGCAGGCTTCAGAATGACACAACACCGAGGACGGAGTAGTACTGATGCGTACCTGACGAAGAGGTCACGCTCGTCCTGTAGCGTGATCTGCTCCTTGAAGGCATCGTCGCACTTCGCGCGGATGTTCTCCTCCAGCTCAAGCGCCGTGGTCTGGCAGTAGTCCGCGGTGTTGATGAGCGTGCACGCGCTCTTGAGCTCCGCGACGTCGTAGCGCGCATCCATAGACTTCCTCCCGAAGGTGGACGGCCTGCAAGAACGGTTGGTTTAGGCTACATATATGGTCGAGAGGAACTCACTTCTTCATGCTTGCTACCAGGACATCCTCTGCAGCAGGACTGAGCGTGAGGTAGTGAGCCATTAATATTGAGAGCGAACGTACCGGCATATATACGGAGCCACTTCTTGAACAAGCCACACAGATCGTAGAGCGGCTGCCCAGTGAACAGCTTCGCGCACTGGTCCAATGTTTGCGCGTAGAAGTAGAACAGCTCCGTAGACGATGGAAGTACGAGGACCGGGGGCGCGCCGTCGTCGTCTGAGGCATTAGACGTAGAAGTTGCTTCCAGTGACGAGCGAGATTTTGGGCCCCGATACTGCGCGAGCATGTCCGACAGCACTCTATATTCCTGTGAGCATTCGGCTGGCGTGCACGAAGGGGCTAGACGTACTTATCCTGTGCGTCGATGTATACGCCCATATGAGGCTCAAACGCGGAGGTGATCGGCTTCAACGGCCGGGTCGCATTCGGCGGTGTTGTTGCCTTCAGCAAGTCCCGCACCTGCAGAGCATCATTATGAGACACGTTCGCAACATGGTAGCACACAAGATGCGCATACCGATACACCGAACTTCCTGGTGATCGACGCCTCGAATTCCATCGTTTCCTGCAACGTGTCAAGGAGCTGCTTGACAGTGAGTTTTGACCCCGCCTTCGATAGCAACGCGGTCATGTCGTCCCTGCAGGACTTTGGTCAGGAAACACGCACTCAAAACCTGACCTATCCGTATGTACCTCGTGATCTCGATGAATTTAGCGGTCAACGACCACCCCACCTTCCATTCCGCAGGGAACACTCTCCCTTGCTCCGTTTCGTGAGTATGCAGCAACCGGCGGAACCACGCAAATCGCCGAGAGAGGTTGTCGAGCTGTCCCGCTTCGTCGGTTGCGCGGAATATGCGCCGGTACTCCTTGAGTTCTAGCGCGACGTAGCGGTCTACGAACTGTGTTCGGATCTCGGGGCCCAAAACGTCTACCACTAGACACGCGTCCGCAATGACCGAGGGCTTGATGGGCTTTGCAGGATCCTGCATGTAACTTTTGGCGGTCAGCACGAACCAGAGGCTCATCGAGCGATGAAAGACTGACAATTTGTCCCAGTCTGCATCTATCATGGTGCGCAACTCACCCTGAATCTCCTGGGTGCGCCGCGATAGTTGAGCTATCCGCTGGACGGAGGTGTATGGCTTGAAGGACGCGTTAATCTGCTTCACTGCCTAGTGAACAGAGTCAGTGCCTACACAGACGAATGTGCCGCGGGTTTGGACATACTGCAAGTGACTGCACAATCTCGTGGTACTTGCGCTCCTTGATCTGGTCTTCCAGTTGGCCCAGAACGTTCACTAACACCATACGTCAGTCGTCGCCCTTCAACGTATATCACCGGAAACGCACCTAGCATCTGCAGCCTCTTCAGGGTAGTCATACTCAGGATGAGGTTCTTCTTCGCCAAGTCCAGCACCTGGATCTCCTTCGTGATGTTCCGCACGACCGCCTCGGACTCCGTCGCCTTCTCGCGTATGCGCGACATCTGGCCCAGCAGGTCCTAGCGTGCACGCCAGGTGAATGGCTGCTTGAATTGGATGCCGCGGGCCGCCAGGAGTCTGCGTGCCAACTCACCGAGATCATCTCCTGGATGAGCTGCATCCGGCTCGGGTCCTGGTCTCTGCGCAGCTCCTCGCGGAGCGAGTCGATCTCGCTCTGCAGCGCGCGTTCGTTCTCGGCAAGCCGGGTTTGGACGGTCTCGAGCTGTCCGAGCGCGGTCTCTGTGAGGCGGGGTCATTGACTGCGGGATAAGCGGTCGGAGGATTGTGGTACGCACCGTCGGGGAAGTAGTCATTGAGCACGCCTATCGGGTTGAAGTCGTTCGTGAGTCTGTCCAGCGGGTCCGTGTCCGAGTGGGCGTGCAGGTCGAGGATGCGCTCTATGGACATGATGAGCTCCGGCGGGAGCTCGTCTTCCCGCAGCCTGAACGCGGGCGCGGAGATGCGGCTTCCTTCAGCGGACATAGCGGGAGCGTGCAGAGAGCGTGTGGGTTGTATTGGCGGTCGGTGCTCAGCCGGAGCACGGTCAACGTCGCGTCGGTGGTCGGGAGCAAGGCGCGTCGCCGGGCCGCCGCCTGCGCTGGGGTGATCGAAGCGGGCGCTTGCTGAGCGCGCCCGGCCGCGGCGGCTTTTTCCTTTCTCAGAATTTCTTGCCTCTGCCCTCCATGACGCTCGGTCCCCCGCCCTCGGCCGCTGGCCCTTCGGGCAGCACACCACCCATGCAAGGCTTGGAGACGCCTACGAACGCGCAGACAAATGCGCACACGTCGGCAGCCCCAACAGGCTCTCCGACCGCCCCCGTCCCCGGACCGTCCGTCTCGACTGGGCCCTATACAAGCCAGTTTTCCGTGCAACCCCAGCAGGCCGCACACCCATATTATGCTCACCCTGGAACAACCACGTACGCTCCCGGATACGCGTCCAATACGCGACATCCCGGTCCGCCTCAGCAAGGCTCGCAGCATCCCACCGGTGTCCACTATCCTCCGCACACGAACTATCAACCGCCTCAGCATGCCCAGACTCAAGGCGCGCCTCAAGCGGCAACGGGGACCTATTCGTACTACAACTACCCCACGAACGCGTGGGCCAACGCGTGGAACGCGGGCACCTACCAGTACGGCTCAGGGAGTAGCTACCCGTACTCGTACGCCCAACCTCAGACGCCTCAACGAGCCGCACCGACGGCCGTCGCGCCAACCCCGCAGCCCAAACACGCTCCTCCCCCTCCGCCCCCGCCAAAGAGAAAAACGCCCACACCATCTCCATCCCCTCCGCCTCCACCGGAGTACCACAAGGACTGGGACGCAGTCATCAAATCCTTCCTTTCCGCCATAGGCTTCTCACAAGCGGTGAGAGGGTTCGAGGCGGACATGTTGATCATGAACCCCGAGTACGAGCGTAAGAAAGTGCCAGTCGCGCTTGGAGAGCTCATGAAAGACCTACTCGTACGTCATAGCCGTTCAGAATCTGCAATAAGATGGATCTTAACAGTTATGTTGGAGGGTAGAAATTAGGACAAGGCAAGCCGGTGACGGACGGCAGTGATGTACCGGAACGCCCGCTGGAGGAGCGCAAACTGGACCACGTCCATCTTGTCAATGGCGCTACGCCCCGCTCACAGACGTCAGTGAGTTCAGTTTTGAGAGCCTCTCCCACATCGTCGCTGACGCGCCGTGTCTGCACAGATCACCAAGGACATCTCTCGCTTCCTCGCGCAGAATCGCGCACGGAACGACGCGTCCAATCGCAACGAGTTCCTGCTTTCTCTGGCGGAGAAGCGCAGAAGGCTCAACGAGAATGGCGACTCTACTTCTTCAGAGTCGATACCGTCATGCGCGCGCACGGACGCGAAGACGCAGAACAGAGATCTACAGATGAAGTACGACATTGCCAAAAACGAAGACGGGCCCTTGCGACGAACACTCAAGAGTGGCGCTCCAGCGAATACCGAGCCAGTCCTTTCGACGTCGAAATCGGCAGTGAACGGTGCTGCTGAGAATGTGCCGAGTGCGGACGGATATCCTGGCCTCGACGAACGTTTGCAGAATATCGAAAAACACCTAGCTATTCGATATGGTGAGTCCGGTCCCTCTGCTTATAGCGGACCTCTGCTAATAGACACCCGCTAGTGCCGTCACCCCCACGATCTCTGCTCGATCGCCTGAAGTACTTGGAGGACCATATCATACACTTGGAGAAGGAGTATCCGCCGTGGGCGGCACTCCACTTCAACCAACCCAACCGCGGGGTGAGTAAGATCGACGCCGTCTGTCTACACTGTGCTCACAGTCGATTTGCTCCAGTGGCCCCCACCACCCCGGCCGACGCCAATCATTGTCCCCTCTCATCTGACGTCCACCGCTGCTCGAGATCCTGCAGAGCCTCCCGGGGCAATCACTGCTTCTGGGTCATCCGCGACACCCTCCGGGAATGCAACACTTACCGCGGAGGCTATGGATGCTTCTGCGAAGGGTAAGGCCAAGCCGGGGCGTCACACGAAGTCGAGCTTGCACAGGGCTGTCATGGAGAGATTAGAGGTGCAGAAGGCGATCAACGATCTTACAGGGGATGCAGGCTAGTTAGGCGTGAATGTCATGAGCCTCTATCACGACTGATTGGCATGCTGTATGCCACGCTGTCGTGCCGATTGTGTGCACGACTCTGGAGTGGCCCAAGACGTAACGATGTGCTCAGGAAGCACCGACTCGGAGCGGGGGAACATACGGGTCCGCCTGTCTTCCTTGTCACGGCGTCCCCAGCAGCGGAGACTCTCTACCGCTTTGGCACCTTCTCCCGTACGGCTGCTATGCTAGACTATCTGTGCGAGCGGGTCTGTGAGCTGAAGTCGAGAGAGATAGGTGGGCACCGCCACCGAGTCAATAAGAGAGTTGCCTATTGTAGCCGCACGTGGTTAGATCGATTAGTGTGAATCGGCAGGGCCATTGAAAGCGTAACCGCCGCCCGTCTCTCGCCTCCCGCCATATAATCCCGCCCTTTCCCCTCGACGTCCATCTCTCTCTTCCAGATCTCCCGCTCTTCCCCACGCAATGCACACCATCCAAGTGCGTACTCACGCGCGACGTATCCGCGCACACCCTAGCTGACCACGAGCTGCGGATTAGCAACAATACTGGGCGGTCCGCGAGTACCTCAGCCCCGTACGCCACATCCTCCTCCGCCATCGGCGAGCGTCCCAGTGTGGCTAACCACGCTCTGCAGGTCCTGAAGGAGAGCAAGTTCAAGGAGCACGGGCGCATCACACCAGGTCCGTCCCCGATCACATCCGCTATCGCGCGCCGCGCTGATCCCGGCTTGCCGTTACAGAGGAGTTCGTCGCCGCGGGCGACTTCCTCGCGTACAAGTTCCCTGTCTGGACATGGTGCGTGCTCCTGCCATCCTCGCTTGCCCACAGCGCCAACCCGACGCGTCAGGGAGAAGGGCGATCCGTCAAAGACGCGCGACTACCTGCCCGCCGATAAGCAGTACCTGCTCACGCGGGGCGTGCCGTGCCTGCGGCGCGCGACCGCGCTCGCGTACACGGACGCGGACGAGGACGCGGAGCGGCTGCTCACCTTCGGCGACCTCTCCGCCACGGGCAACGAGGCGGACGAGTGGGTCGAGACACACGCGGGCCGGCCGACGACGCAGGACTCGGTCGCGCACGCGGGCACGATCGACGACATCCCGGACGCGGACGACGCCGAGGGCGACGTTGCGGGCGCCATCGGCGGCCTCTCGCTCGCGGACAGGAGCGCGGCGGAGATTCCGGACATGGACGAGATCCCGGACATGGAGGAGGACGACCTCGAGGCGGGCGACGAGGCGACTGCGGCGCCCAAGACGACCGCAGCACCCAGTGGAGTCCTCGCTGCAGAGTGAGTCGCGATCTGTGTGTCGTGTGCGCGTGCGGGGCGAATGTGCTCATCGATGACGGTCGCAGGGAGGTGGAAGTGGCCAAGGGAAACCTCTTGCAAGTGCGCACGTATGATGTTATGATCACGTACGACAAGTACTACCAGACGCCTCGCATTTGGCTGATTGGCTACGACGAGGTGCGTCTCCGCTCCTGCTCCTGCCCCCACTCGCTCCTATCTTGCACTCCATGGCTATCATTTGTGTGGCCCAAGCGCCCAGCTAACGGCATCGTTGCCTTACGACAGAACGGCACCCCTCTCACGCCCTCGCAAATATTCCAAGACGTCTCAGCGGACCACGCGTTCAAGACGGTCACGATCGAGGCGTTCCCGCACTCGAGCTCGCTCCAGGCCGCGTCCGTGCACCCGTGCAAGCACGCGAGCGTGATGAAGAAGGTCATCGAACGGATGAACCAGGGCGTGATCGAGGAGCAGCAGGCCGCGCGCAAGGCCGCGGGTGCGGGCGCGCAGACGCCCAAGGCCGACGGGAAGCAGCAGAAGAAGTGGCTGTTCCGCCGCGCGAGCGGGACGGGCAAGGACGACAAGGCGGGCGACGAGGAGATCGAGGGCATGCGCGTCGACTTCTACCTCGTCGTGTTCCTCAAGTTCATCGCGTCGATCGTGCCCACGATCGAGGTCGACTCGACGACCGCGTTCTGAGTTCCGAGCGCGCGTGCTCGCAAAGCAGCATGCACACGATACCGACGGATACCGACGGCGGAGGCCCGGCCGCGCGCAGGGACTAGAAACAATGGAAGATGATACCTGGGACCGTATGCATATCTTGTTTGTCAGAGGTTCTGTACTGCTATGTAAATCACGCAATGTATAACGTTCACGACGCAGCGCAACCGGATCCGCTCTGCAGTAATATGCGTACAGCTGTTACATATCGTACAATAAGCGCGTAGTAGTGCAGGTATCGGTCAACCGGGGCGAGCATCGTCGAGCGTCCAGTTGTTCTCCTTCACGAGCTTCTCGCGCTCGAGAAGGTACTTGCCTAGGAAACGCCGCAGCGGTAGTTAGTCACGCACGCAAGGGGACCTTCCGCACACGACCTCACCTTCTTTATACTTCTGCGTGTGGTCAGAGGCCTTGTGGTAGTACCACCCCATGCGGTCGTTGCACCCCATGCAGTACACGTCCGCGACGGTATGCACGCCGGTCCTGGATCGATTACCGGAAACACGGTCAGCCTCGCGAGTCGGAGTTTCGAGGGGGCAGAGTTCTTACAGGAGTGCGCGGTCCTCCCGCTTGCCCATCTTTAGGTTCACCGCGGAGTGCATCAGACTGGGTGTAGTAGTTGGCGTCAGCTCGAGGATGCTTCCCGGCAAAGTGAACGGCAAAACACGGACTAGCCCCCGCCGTCTCTTCCTGAGAACGCCTTGCTGATCAGCTCGTCCTGAAGGGCCTGCCAGGAGGGGTGGACATCGTCAGCTGTTTCACACGCCAGGGCTGTTGGTGTCAAGATGCGTACTATGACCGCGGCGCATTGCGAACACGAAAAGGTGGGTCGGTCGAGGAAGGTCGTGATAACCTTCGACTTGGTGTCGGAAGTCGGTGTCACGGCCGTGGCCATGGTTGTGGCAGGCGGTGCGGAAGAGCTGGTAAGAGCATGCGCTCTTCTGTGGGTAGCCCCAGACCCGCTGCCTACCAGACAGGCGGCTGTTGTTGGGAAATACTGCGCTGAGCGTGCGCCAGAAACCCAGAGGCGAGTGTAATGGGATATCTGGCTGCAGGGTTAGGGTCCGAACTTACACAACTGCCGTGGTACGGATCCGGAGTACTCGGAATGTTTACACAGTCCTTTTCCTAGAATCTGAGCATGTTGCGATCCATAGCAAAGACGATATAGCACAGCGAAGGGATACACCAGACGGAGAGAGAACATACTGCGTCCCAAAAGACAAGATCATAGCACACTCGGCAAACACATCCACACCTCCTACGCCTCCACTGCCGCCGCCTTGGACTTGTCCTTCTTCGACTTGTCCTTTTTCGCCGTCTTCTCCTTCTTCTTCTCCTCGACCGGCGCGTCGACGTCCATCTTGTCACCGCCCTCGGTCGACGCGGCGACCTCGCTCTTCCGCCGCTTCTCCTTCTTGCTCTTCTTCTCCTCGCTCTTCTCCGCCGCCGCAGGGGCGTCGACCTCCACCAGCTTGCGCTTCTTCGACTTGCCCTCGCCCTCCGACGCCGGTGCCGCCGCCGCCGCCTCTGTCGCTGCAGACTCTACCGACGCCTTCTCCTTCTTGTGTTTCTTGCTCTTCTTCGATGGGCTTTCCAACGCTACGCCGCTCTCCTGGGCGGCGGAAGACGTGGACGCCGCCTTGGCCGGCGACGATGTCGACACGGAAGGCTCCTCGACCGTGGCCGCGGCGTCCTTCTTTTTGTTCTTCTTGTCCTTCTTCTTGTCCTTGGGTTTATCGGAGGACTCCTCTGTGGCGGGTGCCTTTGCGGGCGAGGATGGTTCACCAGCCTCGGCGACCTTCGTTTTCTTCTTCTTGGGCTCCTCACTCTTCTTCTCCTACGAAGACGAGCGCGTAAACCTCACCGACCTGCGAAAGGAAAGCAGGATCTGCAACATACCTCAGCAGCCTCTCCGCCCATCGACTTCCGCTTCTTGTCCTTCTTCCCCTCCTTCTTCTCCTCCGTGGCCTTCTTCTCCTCGACCTTCTTCGCTACCGGCGACTCGTCCTCGGGCGGGGGAGCTGTCACGGGCGACATCCGCGCAGGGGTGCCCAAGGGAGTGCCGTTAGTGCCCGTCGCCTGGTTGCGCACGTATCCTCCCCCATAGCCGCCGCCCTGGCGGCCCCACACCTGCTGGTGCTGCTGCTGATAGGGCTGCGAATGCTTACCAGCACCAGAGTTGCCGTTCGCGTTGCCGCCCTGTCCGCGGGGCCCGCCCCCGTTCTGGTTCTGCTGTGTACGCGGAGACGGCGTGAGTGAATGTGTACGCGGAGAAGATTGGTGGAGAGAGGAAGGAGAGGGGAAGGGGGGGGGGGGGGGGGGGGACCCTTGTACAGCCCCTTCTGGTACTTCTCCGCCTCGCTGATGCACGTCGTGTGGCCCTTGTACTGCGCGGGCCCGGCGAAGGTCGTGCTGCAGTCGAGGCAGGTGAAGGACGAGTTGCAGGACATGCGGTGCTTGTCGAGCTTCGGCTTCTTCACGGTATCGCCGCACGCTATTGTTCATGTCCACGAAGGAGCGCGAAGAGAAGGGACGGCGAGGTCAGACATTGCTTGAGGCACTCCATCGCAGCGCAATGTGGTATGGTATGCGAGGGAAGGGAGCTCACCATCGCATCTACGAAGGAGAGGACAGTCAGCGCGACTGTGCTAGCCTTGCGCGAGATTCACTTACTGGAAAGACACCATTTTGACAGTCTACTGCTTGAAGACGGAGGGAGGCACGGGCAAGGGTGGTCAAGGCAAGACGAGACGAGGGAAAGCCGCTGCAGGCCGCGGCCAATGAGCGGGCTTGCCGGGCAAATTTCGAGCACGTGACAACCTCCCACTCTCGATCGCGTCGGTGGCTGCAAGTGCGAAGGCGTTCGTTCAGTCTGTAAGTCGTAGACACAGCGGGCCAGTTGCAGCTCGCAATTACAAGCACGTTCATCAATTACAAGCACGTTCATCCATATGCTTTAGGCAAGAAAAGTACAGAATACACAGCACCAGAGTCCCGACGTAACAGCATCACTTGGACGTGCCCTTGAGCTTCTCCTCGACGAGCTGCTGGAACTCCTCCCGGAGGATCGCCTCCCTCCGCTCGCGCTCCTCCTGCTGCAGCTTCAGAATCCCGCGCTTCTCCTCCGCGCTGATCACCTGGTTCTCCTTGCGCATCCGCACCGCGTTCATGCGCCGGTGCCGGCTCCCGCTCATCACGTACCCCACCTTCTCGTACGCCTCGATCTCGTCCGACGCCAGGCCGATCTCACCGCGCCGCGGGATCCGCACGTCCGTGCCGTCCTTGAGGAACGCCGCCATCGCGCTGCCCTCGCCGCGCAGCAGCGCCCCGCCGTACTGCCGCTCGTCGACCTTGCCCCGCCCGCTCTGCTTCGCGTACACCGGCTGCGGCCCGACCTCCTCCTCCGAATCCTCGTCCTCCCCGGCTGGCGCTGGCGCCTTGCCCTTCGCCTCCGACGACCCGGTGTGAGCCGCGGCGGTTGACGTAGAGCCGGACTGAGCGGGCGCGAGGGAGGACGCGATGCCCTCCACGGGCTTCTCTACCCACTCGTCCTCGTCCGCGGTGGACGGCGGGCGCTGCTCGGGACTCTTCGTGCGCGTCTTGCTGCGCCGGCTCTCGCTCCGCCGCACGCTCTTGCTCTTGCTCCTGCTGCGCGAGTGGTGCTTGTGCCGCCTGCTCCGCTCGCGGTCGCGGTCGCTCTCGTCGTCGTCGTCGCTGTACCGCCGCGAGCGCGAGCGGTGCCGCCGGTGATCACGGTCGCGGTCCTTCTCCTTTTCGCGGTGCTTGTGCTCCTTGCGCGCCTTCTTGCGCTCTTTGCGCTCCCGCCGGCGCCGCTCGTCTTCAGAGTCGGTGTCGGTGTCTGAGTCCGAGTCGTCCCGTCGCCGCTTGTGCGACTTTTTGTGGCGCTTCGACTCGCGTTCAGGCGACCTAAATTAGGTGGTCAGCATCGGTGGACGCAGCAGAAGAGTAACATAGACGTACTCTACCCGGGTAGGGCGTTTGGGTGACGGCGGCCAGATAGTGACAGTGCTCGCCTCTCTCTGCTGGCGACGCCTGCGTGGATCATCAGTACCTTGCACACCCACGCCAACCACATAGAACGAGCAAACGCACCCCTCCAGAAAGTCCGCCCCGCCGCCCCCATATCCCCCACCCACCACCACCACCGCCACCTCGCCCTCTCGCAGGGTACATGTTCTCCTGCTGCCTCCACGGCGCCGCTCCGCCCGCGCCCTCCCCAGGCCCGTCCCGTCCCCTCGGCGGCGACGGCCTCCTATACTCGCCATACTCCGGGCTCGCCCTTCTCGCGCGCCCGCCCTCCCTCGACTTGTCCCGCTCGCGGCGCTCCTCCCGCTCCCTGTCGCGCTCGCGGTCCGCGCTCTTGCTCCGCTCGCGCTTCCTGTCGGTCCCGCCCCCGCCGCCGCTGTTGTCGAAGTAATCGTCAGCGCGCGCCCGCGTATGTTCGCGGTCGCGGTCGCCCCGCCTGCTGCGGTCCCCGTGGTCGTTCCTGCGCTCGTCCCGGTCGCGGTCTCTTTCCTTGTCTCTGTCTCGGTCTCTGCGCCCGTCCCGTTCCCTGTCGTCGTCCCTGTCACGGCCCCTGGTGTCACGGTCGCGTACATGAGGCGGTCTCTCCCGACCAAACTCGTCGTGCCGGGGTGGGGAGGGTGAACGGCCGCGCTGCTGTTGCTGCTGCGGTGGTGGTGCTGGTGCGGATTGCGGGACGAGGCCCAGGCGGGAGGGGTGTACCATCGCCATCTTGACGTCTTCTGGTTTCTTCGGGCTTTCAAGAAGACAAAGATAGAGCTAGTACAGGGCGATGGAGGAAGCAGTCGTCGTCGGTCCCTTGAGTGTGCGGACAAGCAAGCTCGTCGGCTCGAGCGCTCAGCGCGGTGGCCTCGAAGTGTAGCGTGAGAACGTGCACGTGCGAGGCAGGCAAGAGGCGCCCAAGACTTCCCTCCGCCGAAGCGCCGACTCCTCGAGTGCTCCCACCATGCCGCCACGCTCTGGCGTTCGCTCCTCCGCCACCTACGTCTGCTACTCCAAGCCCCCAGCTTGCTCCGAGACTCCGAAACTCCTTGGCCCAGTCGACGTGCGCAACGCCATACTGGGCGACCTATGAGCCGAGTCGCAGCAAGCCTCAAGTCCGCCGGCGTGGACATCGTCGACTCGCAACGAAGTGACCAGAAACCCGTGTATGAATATAAGAATCTATGATACATCTTTGTTTTGCTTCGGTATAGTAGGCGAGTACTGCTTCGTTCATGTACACATCATCCTCGTTAGTGGACATTATGATCGTGATAGTCGGGAGCGAGTCCGCAGGAAGTCCGGCGCGACAAGCGTTGGGTTGGTGGTGGTACAGGTGCAAGTCCGGATCGTGCGCGAGGTCCGAGAGCGACGCGGGCAGCGACGGTATCGTACACACTGAAAGAGTCCTTGGGTTGGAAGACGCGAGAGGGTCGTTTAGACCTTTGCGACAGTCACCTCGGCACCATGTCTCAGCGCGCGGCTGTATGGGCAGAACTGCATGATAACATGTCAGGATCGCACAACAAGATGACTAGCTGGATGAAAACGAACCTCATGCGCCGCCGCAATTACAGCATCATCGTTGCAGCCTTCCACGTTGATCTCGACACGGAGGCCGAAGCCGTCGATGTCGGGCTCAGAAGGGTGGCCGAGGAAGACGTTGGCGGTGACTTTCGCGTTCTCCGCGATCTCCTTCTTGTTCGCCCGTGCCGCAGCGAGCTGCAGTGCACCGAGGAAGCAAGCTATCAATCATGCAAGTCAGTTACGAATTCACACAACCGAACTAAGTCGAAATACTCACAGGAGTAGCCCATGGCAAACAGCTGCTCAGGGTTCTGGCCGTCGCCCTTTCCACCGGTGACCTTCGGCATGGCCATCTTCAGCTCAAGCGGCGCGTCGCCATTGGACTTGACGATGCCGTTGCGACCAGCACCCTCAGCAGTAGCTCTCGAGAAGTACTGGAGGTTTGTGAGCAATGACGTCATGCCAGTGCGCGCTGAAGGCACATACCACATGGTCCTTGAGCGTGAGTATGCTTCGCTTCTGCGAAGCCGAAGGCTGGAGGTTGCGAGCATAGCGCACACCAGCGCCAGTCAAAACGCGGTGGGAGAGGGGACGAAGAGCGGCCTGAGTGGGGTACATGGTGGATGGAATAGGGGAAGCGATAGCGCAGGGTCTTGAGAATTAGGTTGGAGAGTTCGGTAGGGTTAAACCGAGATTATACTGAGCCGATTCGTAGTAATGAGAGTTGAGGCGAGGAGTTTGAGCGAAAGTAGCAAGTTTGGAGGAGAAGAGGAAGAGCGTGAGGGGGTCGATGCGTTGTTTGGTGAGAGGCTGTTGAGCGAACTTTCGCCGACCTTAAATACCGCCGCTATCGCTGGTCCCCGACGAGGCGCAGCCGGGGCTCGGCGTACTCCAGCAGAAGCTCCAACGGTCGCGCCAGGCTTTTGCGCAGCGACGGTGTCATAACTTGGCCTCGGAGGAGAACTGCCGGAGCGCCCACACCATAGCCATCAAAACATTACGTCGGTCGACTCCGGCGCCTTCGATCGTCCTCTCGGGCACTCACCAAAACGCACCAGCACGAATTTCCGGGGCGACACTCGTCGGGCCAACCTTGGACATGCCGGCTCGGCGACAAATTTCTCGCACACTCGACGCTTGGACTGCTCTGCTCGTCGTCATACTATGGGACACGCTTGGGGTCTACACCACGGATTGCAACGAGGCCTACTGTGCCTGGGTGACGTTCACCACAGCGCCATGGGTGAGCGCACGACTATATGGGCAAGCCTGTCAAGTAGTCAGCGCGCTGATCATGAGAGACTCCATAGGAGTCCGCCGAAACACCTCAAATAGATGCGGATGCGGCATGCACTTGGCGGATTCGGAAGCGAACTGACCTTGTGGCCTGCTTGAATGAGATCCATATCGTCGATGCCCTCTACCTGAATGTCGACCTGGAGCCCAAAGCCTTCCATGCCTTCTGGCTGGCCGAGATGAACCTGAGCGTGAACCGCAGCGTTCCTCGCCAAATCGGTCTTGCCTGTTTGGCCGGCCACCATTTGGATGGCGCTTAGCATACAAGCTGTGGTGCGTGCCCACCGACATGTCAATTAGAACTACGCTGGGGCTAATCGTGGGTGATGAGCACCTGCATAACCCATGGCGAAGAGCTGCTCCGGATTCTGGCCGTCGCCCTTGCCACCGAGCGACTTGGGCATGGCCAAGCGGAGCTCAAGGCCGTCATCGTCGTCGGACTTGACCTGACCGTTGCGGCCTTGACCGCGCGCGGTGGCATGGGCCGAGTACTGGCTTATTGAATGCGCCATCGGCATGGATGGCGCTAGACGGACATACTTTGTGGTCCTTGAGGGTCATGAGAGAGCGCGTCGGGAGGATGGCTGCAGCACGCTGGGCAGCTCGGTTCGCGTGGCGGGCGCAGGCGGCGCGAGAGAGGAAAGCAGACATCTTGCTCGGGGTGCTCGGGGTGTGGGTCGGCGGCAGGCGGGATAGGCGAGCGGGGAAAGGGAAGAGGTCGACGGTCGACGGGCCATGACGGTTATATGTCGCGCGCGGTGACAGGGAAGAAACTGACGTCGTTCACGCATACGTCCAACCCTCTCGCGGGAGCATCGCCAGGGAGGCATCGATCGGCCTCTGTCCGAGTATGGTGCGCTCATGTCCGCATCGAGCGTTTTGGTTTTGACTCTCTTCTCAGTTCACGCGTCGTCTGAACATTCCGGGGGATGCACGCCTCCCTGGAACACAACGCGGTCAGGTGACTCCTGTTGCGCAAACGCGTCCACGCAGCGATCCCCACTGTACGCGTGTCTCTTCAGTGTCTTGGGTGGTAGCTCGCATAAAGCCACTAGTAAGAGCTACTTACACCTCGCAGACGACCGTGACGAGTGGCTCAGATCTGGGGGACGCGGGCCGATCTGGCGCGTTGTGCGAGCATGCGGCAGCGGCGGTGATACCCCCCGGTCCGCTCTTTGTCCCCTGCACGCTGGCTGAGACCAGGCGGGGAGACAACATCCCCCATCCTCGTGCGCTTGAGCTTACTGAACGCACCCTCCGTTTCTTTCGCGATGCCCCCCAAGCGCGTGGCCAGAACTCCGCCCACGGCCTACCACCCTTTGTCTGCAGCCCATAAAGCGCGCTTTCGCACTACCACGCAGCCTCTACCACATAAACCCTCCCGATGCGCCCTACACCTTCCTTCACAGATTCGCGTCCCAGCGCGCCTCGCTACTCCAAAGGCACCCGCCACAGGAAGCTCACCTACAACGCGATCAACAAGGAGCGCGTCTTTGCCGCCATGGTGAGCCTTGAATTCGCGCAGATCTTCCAGCTCTGCGCCGCCCCGCTCACCCGGCCTCCTACAGAGCTCCCGGTACCCCGCCAGCACGCTCGAGCCCTTCCTCGGCACCTACCGCATCGTGTGGGACTCCGAGTCCAACTACGACCCCCGCGACGTCCTCTTCGACAACGCCCGCCCAGACCGCGACCCCGAGGACGGCCTCCTCACCCTCTCCCGCCCCCAGCGCGCACAGGCGTGGCCCAAGGAGCCCGGCCCCTGCTCCAGCGTCGTCCTCCGCTTCTGCGACTCCTTCCTCGGCACGGACCGCACCGCATCCGTCCTCAAGCTCTCCCCGCGGCCCACCCCCGCATCCTCCTCCGCCCTCTCACCGCTCGCCACATCCAACTCGTCCTCATCCTCCCTCCTCTCTCCTCCGCCCTCCCCGTATACCACACCCTCGCCCTCCTCCTCGACCTCCTCTTCATCCGCATCCCGAGCTCCCTCATCCTCGTCCGCGAGCAGCGCGCGCGCCGATGACCAGGACGACCCGCGCCGCTTCTGGCGGTTCGACTGGGACCCGTCCTTCCCGCGCCTCGGCTTCCGCTTCGAGGGCATGGACCTCACCGGCGCGCGGGGCCACACGCTCTCCTTCTCGCGCATCCGCGACGACCGCGGCTGCCCCTTCGCCGTCGTCGAGCTCCGCCCGACCGCGTGGGACAAGGCGGACGCGCGCGGGGGCGGCGGCGCGACGAGACGCAACTATATCACGGTCGTGGCGAAGCGCGTGCCGGACCGGTATGCGCGCGAGGGCTTGTCGGACGCGGAGCGCGCAAGACTCGGGATGGTTGAGCTGGATGAGCTCGACGCGGGGGGCTTGCCGTTTGACTGAGCGGCGCGATTGTTCGCTCTTTTTCTCTTCTATCTTTTGGATCGACGTGGCTGCCCGTCGTGTGACGCGCTTTCTATAGCTAGGACAGTTCTCAAGGACATTCTGTACATAGGGTTGTTTCTATACACGCTTCGTCTGTGACATTGTTGTACACTATGCGTCTCCGACTTGTATCCATTGCACACCGTCTTGCTCGTATGTGCGCGCAAGACGCCCTTTGACTCTGCTGAATACATATATGAGGCTGAGCGCGGACGGTGACAACCTCACCAGACTACTCACCACATGTTCCCCGCACAAGTCTACGAAGAAGCCCAGGCGCGCATTACCGCTATGCTCAATCGTTCAAGCATCCCAGTAGACGTGCCCAAGTTCGTCACAAACCAAGGCGTCGCCGTCTGGGGAGTCGTACGTCCCCTCCCCTCTCCCCACCTGCAGTCCCAACCCCCTCAACCACACTGACCCCCCCCTTTCCCCCCTGCAGGAATCCCAGCGCATCATCGCCCCGTTCGTCGTGCTCGAGTGGGTGTCGCGCCGGACGGGGTGCGTCGCGCTGATGGTGTGCAAGAGGCGGCGGCAGGACGGCGGGCCGACGGTGCTCTCGCTGCGGGAGCAGTGGAGCCTCGGACTCGACTTGTCCGAGGGCCCCCAACCACACCGGCACCTTCGACGCCGTCTCCACCTCCCTCGCCCTCCGCCGCGGCCCGCCCACGAGCGCCGCCGCCCTCGCCGCCCTCCCCAAAGCCGCGCGCCGTGCCTTCCGCGCCGCCTGCCCAGGCCTCGCCGAGCTCGCCACCAGCCCCGCGGTCGTGCTCACGCTCGAGCGCGTCCCCCGCGGCACTTGGTGATGAACGCAGGGTGGACGGGATGGACTGTGCTTGTAAACTATGGAGAACAGAACAAAACGGTGTTTGGAAGTTTAGAGAAGCTACTCAGCTGTCTGTTCAGAGCGAGCGGCCTTGTCTTGCCCTTCATAGAGCCTGCGCGAGCAGCGGAAGCGACAACCGACTCCGTGTGCTTGCTTTGCACATCCCCCCGGAAGGTCGAGCTAGCAGGAAAGCGAGTATATTACACGTACAAGGTAAGAAACACAACACATTACAAGCACGACCCCTCAGAACCCGCTCGCGGTGACACGCAGCTGCTCGAGCTTCTTCAGCACCTCTCCGACCGTCCGGTCCAGCTCGCCCGCGATCGTGCTCTGCTTGCTCGCAGGGAGTTTCGCGAACGACTCGCAGAGGTCGCCGTCGACGACCGCCTTGACGGGCACGTAGTATCCGCGCCACGCGAGGTGGTCCCGGCCGACGAGGCTGAGTTGCTCCGTGCGCATGTGCTGCTCCAGCGTCGTCAAGAGGTCGACGTCTTCTTTGGACACGAACGGTACGAGGATGCCGATCGTCCCGTGTAGGCAGGTGTACAGGATCACTTCGCGTCCGCCCGCTACTAGCGCGACTTTGTGTAGGGAAGTCACGATGTCGCCGATGTGGAAGTGGGAGAGCATCGCGCTCTTGTGGGGAGCGCCGAACAATACGCCCTTCTCGTGCAGGATACCGGCGCCGGTTGGGTCGTCGTCGACCTGGTCCGAGACCTTGGGATCTAACCGGTTGACGAAGACATTCCCGAAGCGGTCGCCGGCGACTATGGTGTTGTAGTCCAGCATCGTTGTTGCCGTGACCCATCGAGGTTGTGCATCGTCAGCAAAGATGAGCAGTTTATTTTCGGGAGGCTTGTAGACGGCATAGTGAACAGACTCTTGCATGTCGCCGACGATGATGCGGGACCCTTGGGTGTTCAGGGTCACAATAGCGGAGGGGAAGCCCTATAGTGAACGACATAAACATCGATCAAGGATACGACTGTGAGATCGGCGTACCTTGTTTTCCACTTTGCGCAGCAGCTTCTTCTTACCCACATCGTAGAGCCTGAGTGCCTTGCCGACGCCTGCTATGAGCTTGCCTTGGAAGGCCATCACTGCCAGCGGAACGTCGTTGGTCTCAGTCTGAAGATGTCAGGTTAGCGAAGGATCGCAGAGCATATAGAGTGACTGTCGCACCTTGTGGAGGAACTCCAGGTCTTGGCCATCGTTGATGAAGCGATATGTCCTCAAGAACCCGCTTGTACATGATCGAGGGGAAAGGAATGTATCCTGGGCAGTGCCGACCACGAGATGCAGCTCATTGCCACGAGCCGCGAACGGAACAATGGCTATTGAGAAGGCGGCCTCGTTGTTGTCCAAGGGTATGACCTTGACAGTGCTTGACTGCGGCGGAATGAGCTCAATACCGGTAGGTAAGTGTTCTCATACATACCTCCAACGGGTTGATGATACGTATACAGGAGGCCCAGGTTCCAGCGGGCGCCTTCGGTCGACCGAACTGTTCAGGAGGCAGAGATACTACTTCCTCGTCGATCCGCTCACCCCGCTCTCGCTGCACGTCGATATCCGTCAGATGGTCATTGACCGGAGAACGGCAAAAGTTGCTCACCATCTCTTGCAACTTCTTGGAAGCCGCCTCCTCACTCATGACACGGTGGTCCCCTTCGATGAGGTAGAGGAGACCGTTGGTGGGATGGGGAATGAACTTGCGCGGAGTGTAGCTAAGCGGTATGGAGTCCTGCTTGAGCTTGGTTCCTAGCTTCGGAATCTGGAAGATCCTGAGTGCGATACGTCAGCGCTACATCTCAAACATCTCAAAGCAATCAATGGGCAGCACTCAGTAGGAACAATTGGTATATAAGAATTTGTCTCAACATACGCGCCGTGAGCGCATTATTGGGTACATTGTGTCATCACTGTGCCAACCCATGTCATGCAACGAGAGGGGGTGTACTCACCGTAACAGGCTTCCAGAGATACCAATCAGACCCTCAGTACAGAGCTCGGCGGAGAAGCTCCAGGCGTAGTCCAGGTTCTCGAAGATCAACGGAGTGAAGTGCATGAAGTTCTGGTAGGTGTAGTTGAGCCAAGGACGCGACGAGAGCGCCAGGATAGCGGGGTTCTGCTGGATGTTGACCCGCAGCAAACGAATAGGCCGAGTACCCAAGAAGCGCGTTCGGGTGTCCGTAAGCTGCCCATTGACGGGGTCCAGAACTGTACGCAGGAGAACACCATTCTGCAGACCGATGTTGACGAAGGTTGTTGGCTGGGACTTGTTGATACTAGCATCGAGCATATCCGCTATGCAGATGGCGGAAGGAGGAGCCGTGAGGGCCTGCAGACTGATAGTCTCAAGAGTAGTCTCCGGGTCGAGAGACACAATCCGAACAGTCTGGTCTTCGCAACCGACGGCCTATCACGAAGTGAGGGTCAGCAGTTGAAATGAGAGATACATATCAACGACGTACCAGGAATGGCGTGCGTTGGCGGCCTTCCGGAACTTCTGCAACACTCAAAGCGAGGACAGTGCTACCCATCGCCTTCCGATCCTGGTATTCGTTCAGCTGACCATCGAGGTCAAGTTCGAAGTACACAAGTTCAGCAGAACTCAGTGCAACGACGACTTGCCGCTTGTTGGTAGTGGCGCAGACGATGGTCTTCCCTGAAGGCACCTTCCACTCGTTGACGCGACGATCGGAAAGGACGTGCCGGATGCCATGCGGGTACACTTGCAGCAACGCGTCCGCGCCAATTTGCTGTACCGCAAGCGTGGGTGCTGAGGAGAGGAAGCCCGTGTCTTGCACTTCTTCGATGGTCTCGCCGATGGAGAGCACCAGCGTTCCGTTGACGAAGGACAAGATGATGTACGAATCATACGGGTCTGTGTATATGATATGAGTGGATGTTCACGGTTCAAGTAAGACGAGGCTGACCGTCTTCCTTGAGCTTCGTGGTCCACACTGCGTTGGGAATACCGGGGAGATCTGAGCTGACGACTTCTTCGACCTCCAGGCCGTGTCGCAAGGTCCGAAGCGTGCTTCGAGCGCCGCGACCGCATGCGGTGAAAATTTGAGGGGTGTCAGAGTTCGGAAGCAGGTTCATGACCTTGGAGTCGATGATGGGGCATAGCGATTCCAGCTCGTCCACCAGAGTCAGGTTGTCCAGGGCCCGTGGCCTGAAGTAGCCGCGAGGAAGAGGCATTGAGGAATCAGCCATCCCATACGAAGGGTAATCTGCCGAGCTCCACTCCGGTTCGTTGTCGTCGTCACCGAGTTTCTGGAATTGATAGAAGTAGCTACCAAACGGCTTCAGCAAGGGCAATCGACGTTTTGGTGGACAATACTCACTGGTTACCGAACTCTGACGCTACAAACAAGAAGCCAGACTTCAGAATGCAGAGACTGGATGCAACGGGAACGGTGTCAAAGTACTTGATTTTGAGGGCCTTTACATCCTGCTCTTCGTGCTCAATCGTGACCTTGTAGAGGTCGCCCTCCTCGCTTTGAAGGAGGAAGAAGAAGGCGCCCTAAGCCGGCGTCAGTATTGAGCTGAGCCTATAACGACTGTGAACTAACCTTCATCTTGTGCATCACAGCTGCGGTAATGATGATGCCGCGCTCAGTGTCCTCCAAGGGGTGTTTTCGACGGGGGATCGGGACGCGGTGCTGAGGCGAGTCCATATGCCGATATATGATATGATCTTCACAGCAAACCAGCACACCGGACGGACCATCATAGCGTTCAGAGGCGGCAAGTTGGCCACCGGGCACCTGGACTAGCAGGTTTGCCCGAGGGTCCGTGGGTTCGCTCCATTTTCGTACAACGTGGTTGAGACCGAGGTCGAGTTCGTAGTACGTCAACATCTGTACTTCGAGCCGTCAGCAGTCGGTCTCATACTGAGACACGGAGAACGCACCTTCTCCGCGTTGTTGAACGCTTCGCCTGTGGGGTCTTGGTCCGACTCCGAGTAGTCCACCTCCAGCGCCGCAAACGTAGGGTTCTCGAACCCAACATCCAAGCCGACGATGTGGTGAATGATGGCGTTGTTTTTGTGCGCCTCGAGGGGTGACGAGATAGTCAAGTTCGCGGCCGCGTCTCTGTTCAGGATGTACACGAGCTTGGCCTTCTCCACAGCACCGATCATCACGCTACGACCCTTGGGGTCGGTCGCGAGGTATTGCCCTGGTACAATCCGACGCGCGCCGGACTTGCCATATGTCTCCTGGTGGACCTTCACGAAGGTACTCGTCCTCGGGTCATAGTCCAGGATGACGATGCGCCCCGAGTCGGATCCTACGATGACATAATCTAAGAAACAGAAGAGAAGTGAATATGGCGAGGAAGAATGAACACGTACAAGGGCGCACCCTTGGTACCACCGGTAAGCCTGAACGCGGCGAGCGAGCGGATGGAGCCGAAGACGTCGGTCGCGATGACCGTGAAGACCTTCCCGCTTTGCGCGTCAGGCCTCAGCAGTTCGAGACGCGTACCGCGCGAGACGATAATCTCTTGCGCGCGCGAGCCCGAGAAGTTGCCTGCGACTGCATGCGTAATGGCAGTCGGGGGCTGGAGCGTGAGGTTGTACAGATGCATGCCAGCACAGAGGAGCCGTCAAAACAGCACAGTACACTGAGAGAGGTGAACCGGGTCGTCGACGAGCCCCAGAAAGGTGTTCGGGTGAGATTTGGCGGCGCGGACGACGAGGGCGAAGCTGAAGGCACGGACAGCGACTTCAACGCGAAGAAAGCGCGAGCGGTTCCGGGGTCATGGTACACAAACGGACACCGAACACCCCGGACTTCATAAACTACAGAAAGCTCGGAGTACGGGAAATCCTTGGCTCTACACATTACTACAACGCTGTCTATCGTACGTGGTGGTGGTACAGTGAAAACGGTGCGAATGATCAATCCCAGAATGCTTCATCAGCCGCAGAGAAACTGGACTTCTTCCTTCCCCGAGTGCCGGCTTTACTACTACTCCCTCGACCTCGACCTCGTTTGCCTCCTCGTGACCCGGAACCACGTCTAGAGCTACTGCCAGTGGAAGATGTACCACCTCCAGGACAAGCTGAATCCATATGTTAGACAGTCAATGTATGGGAACGGTCATGCACCTCACCGTTGCTGTAATGTCCAGGCTGGCCGCATTTGAAGCATGCGCCGTCTCCTGATGAGCCCTTCTGTTCCCGGCGACCCTGGGGACAATCTTGGCGCGCTTTAGTACGCCTTGAATCTGATGATAGAAGTGTAGTTCACGCACTGCTGCTGAAGTGGCCTTCTTCTCCGCAATTGAAGCAGGCACCGCTGGCGCCGCCGCCACCACCTCCACCTCCGCTTCCGAAACTTCGTGAGGGTTGCGCTGCGTTCGTATTGGGACAAGCTATCCAATGGTTTCGTTAGTTCTCAGTGATTTGAGCCTTCCAAATGAGACGCACCGCTCGCCCAATGCCCCTCTTCCCCACATCTGTAACACCCACTTCCACCACTGCCCGACGCCCCGGTTCCGCCGCCTGCATTTGCTGCGCTACCCGTGTTATTCGAGAACGCCCTCCGCGGAGGCTCATTCGGCCCATCCTCATCGTCCGCCGCCCATTCAAAGTAAGAGCACTGTGCCTGCCGCGAGCCATTCGGACACGACCAGTACTTGCGGCCCGAATTAGCTGCAGACTTCGACACCTTCAAGACCGCGGTGAGATCGCAGCCGCAGCGTCGTCCACCCCCCATAGCACTATAGGGCCGCTTCGACGGGACCACGGTCGATGCTGATGAGTAGGGAGCGCTTGAGGGCCCTGCTCGTGAGGATGACGACGCGGCTGTAGCGGAAGCCCCAGAGGCACCGTCCGACCACTGGAAAAACTGGCAGGTTTGGTTCTGCCCGCATGTCCAGAACCTCTTGCCCTTGTTCGCGGATTCTTTCGTTACCGTGCGTTCTGCCGCAGGGATGCCGCAGTCGCACTGTGGTTGAGCAGACGACGAGGACGGACCGCTCCTTGGAGGGGCGGGACGGGCTCGAGCTGGTGGAGGTGCCGGGCGGGGTGGGCTCGGGGGGTCACTCCAATCTGTTAAGTGATGATGTCGGTAAAATGCTCCTCTAATGCGAACCAGAAACATACACTGTTCGTCGTCGTCGTCGGCAAGAGCCGCAGGGGGTTGCCTAGGTGCCGCCGGTGGAGGCGGAGATGGTGAAGGTGGTCGCCCACCAGCTGCCGAGGCTCCTCCACGTCCACGCCCGCGTCTGGCTCGTGTCGAACTTGCCCCTCTCGTGCTTGCTCCTCTGGTCGAGCGTGCTGCGCCCCGTGCGCCCCGGCCTCTCCCTCCGCGGGCCCCTCTCCCTCCACCACCGCCTCCGCCAGGGCCACCACCTCCATCTTCGTCGTCGTCTTCGTGAGCTTCCCCAAGATCGACCTCAGGTACAGGGCCTTGACCATGGATACGATTACCGACCGCCTGAGGCACACCATAGGTCAGACTGGGCCACATTCGTAGTAGCAAGTTACTCACTGCTACGAGCTTCTCGAATTCGATCTTTGTCCGCATAAACATCTCCTTGTAGCGCTCGATGCTCTCTACGAGGACGTCATTCTTCGACTTGACGCCTTCGCATATCTCCACCATACGCATCTCGGTCTGACACCGTTGGATTAGATTAGGGTGCATGTGCCTTCCAAATCTCGACGACGTACCTCGCGCCTCAGTTCGGGCTTGCTGAGACTCTGGTCGAAGCCAATAGCGTCGTAGCCTTCCACAAGCCCTATTCCGAGTGTTGACGGGACGAGGTACTTCGTCGCGCCCTGCATCCGCTCGATGACGTACCCGCGGTCGATGATAGTCTGTATATGCTGAGCAATGGTCGCGTCCGTTCCTACAGAGACGCGGTCAGTGAAGCTTCCCGAGTCTTAGTGCAAATTGACTGACCAATACCATGCTCGTCCATGAGACTAACCAGGTCTGCTTCGGTGAGAAGAGTGGGTTTCGAGGTCTGGCCCTCGTCAAGCCTGCACTCGGTCGGCACAAACGCTTCCCCCTCTTGGAAATTGGGTACCTCCTTATCCGCCCATTTGTCGTACGGGAAGACGTCCAAGTAGTTCCGCTCTCGAATGATGAGCCCTGCGCATGTCTGTATAGCCATCGACCGCGCTTGTGTGAGGAGCAGGCTTACCGGTAGTGTAGAACTCTTCATCTCCGTACTGGACGTCTACTGTAGTCTGCCAGCCGAGCGCGTCCTTAGAGCAACTGGCGAGAAACCGGCGCGTGATGTATTCGTACACCCTCTTATCGTCCCCAACGAGATTCCCTGCATGCGCAGTGGGGTGAATAGGGGGATGTGCGTGGTCATCATGCTTGCCCTTCCTCGGTGGACTGAAACCTCCGTTCTGCAGACTTGATGAAAGCGCGTGAGGTGGCGAAGCGCGCAAATAGAGAAGGCACCTACCCACCAGCGAATCCACCCCAGGCGGGGTCCGCGGTTTGCTTGCCTATCAGCGTCATGAAGTCGAACTGGGGGTCGTAGACGTCGGTCTCGGTGCGAGGATAAGACAGAAACCCTTTCTGATATAGACCCTCCGCAATCTAGACATGTCGTTTTGAGCAATTGTTGTGCACGGAGGAACAGCTTCCTTACGTCGAGCACACGCTTCGGCGAAATCTTCAATATACGGGATCCGGCCTTTTGCAAATCCACTGTAGTCAGTGGGAGTGGCTTCCTATCCTAGGCTAAGCCTCGCGATGATATCAGCAGTCAAAGGCTGCCACTCACCATTTCTTGGTATCCTTCACAGTCACTTTCGTAACCTGAGCCACAGGGTGCGTGAGGGCCGCGTTGTAGAGGGCTAGCGCGGCGTCAAGATCAAACAAATGACCTCTCCTCCACGTGAAGACGGTCTCCTCGCCTTCCGAGTCGGTAGCGGACGGGCGGGTGAGCGACAGGAATATGTACCAGAATGGTTCTGGCTTGAAGTTCTTCAGCTTGTTGTATCTGGCAACAACAAACCCTAGAGTGGGAAATTGACATGGACCTGGCCTCGTCTGGTTAGCACCCGAGTGTTAAAATGCCAAGTGTAAAGCCCGTGCATACCGTATGATATTAGCTCTTTCCGTAGGGCCTCATGACGGTTCTGTAGGTTGAGTGTCTGGAGGCGAGTGAAGGCGGAGCCGATCCTGAGGTCGAGGAGAATGCGCGTCTCCACCGCATTGGCCTGGGCCATGTCAAGTTGAACCGGGTTCTGAGCGGCGTGGTGTATCTGCCTGGTGCGAGCTGGTGTTTAGCGCAAAATCGAAGTGCGAATACGGCATACATACTGTGAGATGATAGCGCTGAACCTTGCACGCCTGACTGTGATGTTGGGGTTGGCCTTCTTACATATCTTCATGATCTCCGCGCCGATGTTCTCGCCCTCGCGGTCGCAGTCCGTCCAAATCATGAGCATTTGCGCCCGCCTTGCTTCGGTCTTGAGGTTCTCCGCTATGGTATCGGACTCCTTCTTGACCCGACACTCAACAGGTGCTTCGAACAGTGCGAATGGGTCACAAGACGTCCATTTGGAGTACATGATATTGAAGTCATGCTCCATAACGTGGCCCGTGACCGCGGTCACCGTGAAGACTGAGTTTGTCTGGGGATAATTGAAGTCATAGTTCTTGATGTACTTGTTCCTGCTGTTCCTCTGCATGCATGTCAGCTGTGCTTCAAGTAAGAGAGCGTGTCACCACGTACTGTCGTGAACTGACCACCCGACAATATCTGAGTAATAGACTTCGAAATGGATGGCTTCTCCGCAACACAAAGCACCCTCATGAAGCCTTCAGCGGGTATATTCCGCGAACGGGTGGAGACAGTGCGAGAACAGAGGTGCTTCAAAGGCGCCCAGGCGAACCGCAGGAGAGGTCGGGAGCTGAAGACAGCTGCAGCGAAGAATCGAGGAGGTATGGCGACTCGGAGGCGTGCGTTGTGGTTCAACACGTTGAACCAGAATTGATGTCGCAGAGTCACAAGAAAGGAGAAAATTCAGCGTAAGCAGCAGGCAGACATGTACGGGCGAGCAAGCTCCAGAGGCGAGAAGATGACCGTTCGAAGAGAAGGGGGAACGCGTCCCAGGGCCACGCGCCTCACGCTCGCGTCGCGTCTGCACGTGATGGTAACAGTGAGACGCTGGTTCCACGGTCGCGTGCACCCGCTCGAACCGTGTCCGTACGGCGTGCTTCGTTCAGAGAAAGGTCTGCGTGGACAGTGGGATCTGATACTTTTGCCTAAGGCTCTCTGATCAGTTTTGTACCGTATTTATGTATCCCGAGTGATAAAGACTCTGTTGCACAGGTGGTATGGGCTGCATGTAGAGGTCAGTGCGGTACGCCAAAACTACGATCCCCTCTTAATCAACTCCGCGGCACCCTCAGTCCCCGCAATCCTTTCTAACCGCAACCAGTCGTACTTGGAGTACAGAACACGGCACGTAACGTCGGACGCGTCCACCCCGTCGTCGAGGAAGGGGTACGACAGGTATTCCGTGTAAAATTGGGCGTGGTCGGGAGGGCCGTAGAAAATCAGATTCCTGATACCTCGGATTTTGTACCTACGGGAGACGGTCAACCGATGCGACGACAACACGGAAATGACGGTACTCACCTCCGGAAGAAGTGGAAACGCTCGCTAACTAGCAAGAAAGCGCTCTTGCCCGAGAAGAACGACTGACGTGCTCTTGAGATATCCTGATTGGACGAGTACCTGTACATATGATCAGCTCAAGTCGTCAACCAGGATCCCAGGATTCCCGTGCTTACTCCGAGAGAACCGTGAATGTGACGCCGACGTTCTTCCTGAAGTGGTTGTGCACTCGGATGAAATCCAGTGACGACGGAATGAAGACGACCGTGTTCGCGCTCTGAACGGCTGACTTCAAAATAGCGGGCAACAACTACAGTGCTTCTTGTGAGCAAGATATATATATAGAGGGGTCCATCGAGGCACTGACCTGAGTAGTGAAGTATTGGAAACGCCTCTCAGGCTCGTCCTTGGGGTTGCTGCAGTCAAATTGGACGAATTGCTGGCGGGCAGTGAGGATCTCTGTGTGCGAGGATGAAACGATAATATGTACCTGGTCGATACCCTCCGGCACCTCGATTGGCGGCCACCTCCGTTCTGTGCGTATCCTCCCGGCAACATTCCGGAGCTGGTGGTTGAATAACGCACGCGTCTCCGGAGTTTCGTAGGCCGACAAAAGCACAGTCTGACGAAGATACGCTGAACTGATTGTGTGAAAACTCAGTGTATGATCAAATGCATTGCTGAGGCATGTACTTACTGCCCATCCAGATACCAAGGCTTGATACGAGAGAAGTCGACGTCGTGCGACTCTTTCGGAAGCTGGTTCATGTGGTTGAAGATGAACTACGGAGTGTTTGAGCTACACCAATTGTCAACACGCAGTGAATTTGATGTACCTGCACATGGTCCCAGTTCTGCATCGTGAGTGCATCCATCTGGTCCACTACGAGGACTTCGATCGATGAGAGGAAGTCGGCGTTCCTGTGAAGCGACCGCACAATGAGAGATGTTGCACGACGAGAGGTATAAGCGACGACTGACTTTTCCTTCTCAATCGACATCCTCAGTCCCAGTGGACTAGCGATGATCAAGTCACAACCATAAAACTCGGCGAACAACTTGACGCTCTTCCGCGTCATCTTCACGCCCAGCCTGAAACTGTCGTCCACGTTGCCCTTGAACATCTCCACATGGTCGCGCGGATACTGCCCAGGCTCCGCGTTCGCGAGCTTGTCAATTGCGCCAGGCGGAAGCCCGTACTCGGACTGGAACCGCGAGTTATTCTCAATCTGGTACTCCGGGGAGGGTGTATGCGCTGTGAGCGCGGAGATCCAGCGGAGCGCGAAGGAGCGGAAAGGCGCGAGGATGAGTACGGAGGGGCGAGTGAAGCCTTGGTCCTGTACGTCTTCGGGCGGAGGGTTGCCGGCTTTGACGGCGTGTGAGATGCGCTCGTTGTTCTTGAGGACGCGGCGGCGCTTTCTGTATGCACGGCGTTGGGTGGAGAACATCAAAACGCGCAGATTACGAACGTACTTCGTGATATGATTCAGTGCGTGGAGGGTGAGTGCCTCGCGAACACTGTTTTGGGTCTCCAAAGACGTGCGCGTCATGTAGAGGTCGCGGTACGAAGCCAGGGTATTGAGCAGATCGTTCTGCAGCTCGACAATCTCTGTGTGCGACGTCAATACCGGCTACTTCAGGATCGCCTCATGCATGCTCACCCCGAGGAAGTTTTGCTTGTCTGGCTTCGAGTGGTGCCTTCAGCTTTTCTTGAATCTGATGACATGTTAATGACTGCCTGCGCAAGCGTGATCATAGACATACTTGATGCTTCGACGCAGCAGCACTGGAGGACTCCGCGCCCTCTGGGACAGCTTCGACCACACCGCCGAGCTTGCCTAGCTTCCCGCGCTGCAGTTTCCACGCCTTCTTATCCACAGCTGAGCGCGCGCTCTCGGTCAGAACCGTAGGCTGCAGGCCGAAGTGTGCTTCATAGGGGTCCGCGCCATCTTCTGACATACGTTTCGTACGTTAAACCAGGAGCGCGCATGGAAACGTTTTGCATACGCACTGGGCTCGTCCTCTACCTCTCCCCCAGGCACGCCCTCCTCCTGCTCCGTTTCCGGCTGTGCGACGCCGTCCTCGCCCGACTCTTTCGCCGGCTCGTCGAGAGTTTCTTCCGGGGCAGCAATTTGCACGGTGCGCTTCTTGTTGAGCTTCTCCGAGGGCTTGTTCTCCTCGAAGTTGCGCTTGCGTTTGCCGGCCTTGGTAGCGGAGACGTTCAAAAGCGTCAGAAGTCGCGTCGTGGTCGCGTTCGGGTCGTCAACAGCCATTCCGGATAGTCGAGTGCAAGTGGCGAGAGTAGGCTGTAGCGCCGCTGAGATGCTCGACCAGGAGCGTAAACTTGACGATCGAGATCTGAAGGTGAGATCTGGGCGTCTGTTCAGCGCTTCTTCAACGCAGACTCTGTCGAAGTCCGACTCGAAGAACAGGCTACTGATGTACCACTGTTCATTGACAGAATACTCGCGCACCTTGGGCGCAGGAACGTGCAAACAGATACAATGAGCTTCAATCTGACAATGATGCGCTCAGATGAGAATTTATGAGCATCTTGAGCGGATGCGTCGGAAACAGTCGACGACATCATTATTGGAGGTTTGCAGCAGCTGGGATACTAATGGCTACGGTATTGTGATGGGAGCGTACGAACGTTCGAAGGTCGGAGTGAGTACAAGACATGTGTTAAAAGGCGCTGTTCAGTAGTAGTGGTAGGCCGCAAGGCGCGGCTCTATCTATGCCGAAGGGGGTATGTGGTCCCGGTACCTGCAAACAAACGGTACCGGGCTGCGTGGTCTGCGTAAGAATGATGATGGTGCGGGAGTGGTAGGAGGTTCGTGCGGGATGTAGAGTCCGTGTTGTTGTCCATAGCAAGAATGAAGTAGGGTAGGATGCGTGTCCCCAGAGGCCTCTACAGGAGAGACGCCACGAGCGAGATCGAGAGCAGCCCAGAGATGAGGAGCGCAGTGTACGACTGCAGCGACGCGCGGATCGCGGAGTTGTCGTGGCCCTGGCTGTTCTGCTGCGAAGACGAGCCGCTGGAACCGCCGCCGGTGACGGCGGCGATGCTCGGCGGGGGCAGGTCAACGGCCTGGGTCGTCGGCTGCTCGCCGACCTGGCCAGAGCCAACCATGACTTGCACACCGACGGAAGGTACGCCGTTCACGACCACGAAGAGGACTGAAGGCAGACGTCAGTGATTGTTTTCGGAAAGAGTGATTCAAGGCGTTGAAGAACTTACGAGCGGGGCCAGGAGCGAAGAGCGCGGCGTTGGGCGGAACCTGACTGACGTGGAGGACCGCGCTACCGTCAGAGTTACCAGTGTACGTCGAGTTGAGCTGCAGGAACCGCTGGCCCATGTTCTGCACATCCAGGATGCCATCAGCGTCAGATTTCTCCGCAATCAAACGTGGCTCTTACCATCGTGTGCGTCGAGAAACCAGTGCGGAGCAGGATGACAGACGCCTCCTTGACGTTGTTGACGTCCCCGTCCAAGTCCTCCTTGGCGAGCGTGACGTTGAAGTAGGGACCGCCGTACGAGAGCGTATCGAGGAGACCCTGCGGCTGCGGCCGGCGCGAGTTGTAGTAGGACGGGTAGAAGTACTCGACGCGGTACTCGGTCTTGAACTTCACGTTGTCGACGGTGTAGTCCGCGTGCGGGTTCGAGCCGGAGACCAACACCGAGCCTGTACGCACAACAGATCAGATTCGATGCTCGCGTAGAGAGTATGCGACCGGTACTGACCGTCTGGGAGGAGCGTCGCCGTGGAGTGGTACATGCGCGGAATCGTGCTCGCAGTCAAGCCGTCACGCGTCCAACGAGAGCCCGCAGGCGCAGCCGGGTCGTACAGAGCAGGCATGAGGACCGAGTTGTCCGCGTACGACTCGCCGACGGCCCAGTCCTGCGGACCGTACCCAGCGACACCGCTTTCCGCGCCGTTCAAGCACAGGATCTTGCCGTTGGGCAGGAGGATTAGGTTACCCATCGAGCGGCCCTCGGGGAGCGGGTCCTCATGCTGGTACTGGGTAGACACGTCCGGGGTGATGCTCACGCACGAGGTGGAGGCCTTGTACTGCGCGATGTCCCAGTCGGTGGTCCACCTGGGACCTCAACGTCAACATGGCCAAATACCAGTCATGCTGCGGCGAGCCTACCTGTCGGGCTGCAAGTCGTTGCCACCGCAGAACAGAATCGTAGCCGTGTAGCCGTTTGCGGGAGTCAATGGGAGCATCGCCGTGCCGCCGCTGGCGGGGTATACGCGGACGGCCTCGATCATGTCGTTGATCTGCGTCTCCTTCTTGTTCTTGTAATCCAGGAACGCCGTCTTCCAGTTCGACTGAATGAGCAGCTTCCCAGACGGCAGAAGCCACGTCAACGGGTAGAGGTTCGCAGGAAGCGAGTTGGTCAGGATGTCGGACGTCACAGGGCCGTCGTTGTCTTTGGGCGGGAAGATCTCCCAAGTCGGGTTGTTCTGGTTCGCGTCGTTCACGAACCCACCCCACTGTGCGCCTCCAATCTGCAATGTCTAAGTCAGTACAGAGTACGCGATAGCGAGGTGGGGACGCGTACGATGATGATTGAGCCGTCATCCAGAGTCTCGCTGTTCATTCTATGAGTACTTCCCAATATTGCTGCATAGAACAGAGGATTCGTACAGCGTGGGGTACCACCGCCTTGTCGACATTTGACCAAACAAGTTCCACTCGCAGTTTCCGTCGTCACAGGGAGTCAGCATACTGCGCACGCGGTTTAGCATATCAACCAACGGAGTTCAAGTGGTCTCAATTTACCGCATCCTGCGTTAGAGACCGGGCGTCAATATGGTGGCACAATTACGCGCTGGTTGGATTAAAAGGTACGCACGACTTTCCACCGTCTGGGTCCTGGTAGGGTTGACCGCCAGTGACTTGGCTATCCGCGGTCGCGCCGCCAGTAGTAACAGCCATGTTGCCGCCGACGTTGATCCAGGTCCCGTTCGCCAGTACGTTACCGCCCTGTGGCACACGAAAATCAGTGGGTTATCACGCGAAGGACGCGGGGGCACATACTGCACAGAACGTGTTGGTCACGATGTCCATCGTGCGCCCACCTTTCTTGCTGACCGAGAATTCTGCGGGCAATCAGTACCATGGATACAAGTATTGCATATGTAGCACGTACCGGACGCCCACGCGGGGTGGCCATTGATGGTGGCAGGGTTCGCCTCCGTCTTGTCGATGATGTACACCTTGTCCGCCGTCCCAAGGAACATCTACCGGGCGTCAGACGGCCGAAACGCGTCCCGCGAACGGCACATACCTGCTGCGCGGAGACCATACTGTCGCCCACGATCTCAAATGCACCGATCGGCGCGTCATTGCGGGGCGGCTGCCCAGGCGTGGGCGCAGTCTGAGCATAGGCCGAAGCAAGAAGCGAGAGTGCCGTGACGGCGGTCCGGACGGACGGCTTGTGTGTGCTGGTGGACATTATAGAAATGCTGCTGGCTCGTGAGGAGTCCGTAAAGTAGGGTCTAGGAGGCCGTGTGCGCCGCTGGAGAGGACCGCTGGGAGGGGGCGGATGGAGAGAGAATGACCGTCGGCGGGTAGATAAATATGAGGCGGGAGCGGGCAGAGCGCGGCCAGACCGACGGTCCTTCCCCGCAGCGTCGCGTGCGGGCGGTGGGTCGGCTGCGTCAAGGCGGGGAGTTCGAGGACGAGGGCCCTGCGGCTGCCCCACCAACACTACCGCCGCGAGTGGCGGGCGGGCCAGAGCCGAACAGTCGCTGCCGCCCGATCGATTCCAGTCTGGTTATTTCGGGTCCCCAGGGACACAGACAGCCTCTGTGCGCGCTGGCATTATTCCTGCCGACTCCCTCGCCGCCCTGGCAAGGGACTCACTGCCTGTAGACAATCGTTTTCCCGAAGTCGAGGAGTGTGGCGGGCTCCGCGCCCTCATGAATGACGTCCGAGGCGTTCGCGGTCCCGGCTGACATCCGAGGTCTCCTTGGATATACACCAACATGTCGATGGCCGCATGCGCGTGCAGGAGTAAAGAGCGGGATAGGATGTAAATCGACGCGGATAGGGCACACAGGCTGTTGCGGAAGACCGTGCCATGTACGCGTAGCTGGAGGGAGAAAGACTGAACGATCGTGCATTCTGCCAGTGACGCGTTGTGGACGGGCGCTCCGAGCGTCTGCCTCGGAGTTCCCCGCGCCTATCCGGTGCCTTGGTTCAGGGCAGAAACCTTGTTTCTTACTTGCTTCAGCAATCCCTCCACGACCACATCCTCCACGGCTCGGGTCAACTATGAAAATAAGTCGATAGGTATGTTGGCGATGACCGTTCCCGCTCGTCAAGCATGTGAATCGGACTCCTAGCCTAAATACACGTCTTAGAAGCTATCTCACAAGGCTCGGTCTCCAAGCCTGCAGCTCGCTCGCAGCCAGGGCAAGCTCCGTTGAAGTAAATACGAAGCTACCGCGCCGCACCCCACGCGCGGGCGCGCCGTAAAGCCTCGTCCGGCGGCACCCCTCGGCACGTCCTTCTCCACTTCTGAGCGACGACGCCTGTGCGAATGCCCGCCGAGAGAAGCGTCGGCCAGACGTTTCAAGCGCCGCGGCCTTCCCAGCGACGGCCAGCCGTTGCTGCGTGCTGCTTCCGACGGCGGGCGGAGCAACGCAGAACGCCCAGATGCGAGCGCCGCCCTTCGTAGGGAATGGATGTGCTACAGGCAGGGGGGATGCACGCAGCTCTTCGGCAGATCCAATACAGGGGATGTGCGCAGGACTCGGATTTGCCGTTGTCTGCCGCAAATAGTAGAGTTACTGCCGGGCGACTGGCAGTCGTCTGTCCTACTCACAACACTCTAAATAGCGTGTCCGTGGAAGTCAGATGAATGCGGAGACAGAAATGGGAGGTGCTCCCAATGGTGAGTCGAGAAACTACAGCGAGGGAATGTAAACCTTCTTTGCGGAGGTATCGAGGTCCAGAGCAAACGCTATCCTGGTGTTTCCATATAACACACCTCGTTTCCGCAGCTATGCCACCGAGCATGGACGATATAGTCCTCAGAAGATGGTCGAGTTAGGCTGCACTCTACGCAAGCCATGGTGTGCCACTGCTCCCGTGTAAATTTGACGTCAGGACTCGGCATGCGTCTTCCGACCTGAGCTAGTCACCGCCCGGAGTTGAGCTTGATATGAACTGCATAACATCAGATTTCTAGACACTTTACGAGGGTAGGGGCGCACGCATACGTGTCTTGAGCACCAATGCTCTGAATCCATGCCGACCTGACGTGTTTCCATGTATGAACCTACCTCGTTTCCGCAGCTATCCCACTAGTGTCCGGAGCTTGCCGCGCGAACCTTGTAACTCCTCGCTGAGACGCATCATAAGCAGTCCGCGCACCCATAGTCCCGCATCCTCACTGTACAGCCTGTCCATCATGCCACCGCGCATCCACATCCCCCTCACCCGCGGCACCGCAACAAGTCACCGAGTACGATCGGACAGCGGCACTGGGCAGTGCACAGCTCTCAGGTCAAACTCTCGCTGGCAGCTCGCAACGTATGACGCGCCTTCCAAGAGAACGTTCCGCAGAGCGGGAAGGACCCGGAAAATAGGAGGCGGCCGTGACGCAGCCTCAGACGGTCGGCGACTCGATCGCTGAGGTTGATCCGTCCGCTGAGTCTGCGCTGACGGAGGGCGGCGGGCGAAAGTACGTGCAAGTTGAAGATGCCGACGAACATGGCCGGCTTGGGGGAGTACGACGGCTCTCGCGTAGGTCCGGTGAAGCGACCGTATGCAAACCTAATCGTCCAGGCCGCTGTGTAAGCGGCATTGGTCCGCCATCGCCGTGCAGCTCTCTGTCAGCGTGTCGGTGTGTGCGGACGGGGCTTCTCGGACGATGTGTGCTTACTCGACATCCGTCCATTCTCTGTGTCTTCCATTAGTCTTCAGCTTGAGATTTAAGAGGTTTGCGCATCGTTCCGTTTCACCGCAGTATGGCCCACCCAGCTCCGGAGGCACGCGTGTGCTTACAGAACCCAAGTCGCTCGGTATAGTCGGTTGCAGATACCCGCTTCTCGTCGAAGAATGCACTAGGAGGCGCGCCTGAAGCCCGAGGTCGGGCACTCGATCCGGATCATGGGAGAGCGCGAGCCCCGATACGCATGGCCGACCTCGTCGTCGACACGGTCCTCATTCCTGATCATGGAGCGCCGCGCTGTTGCATCTGCAGAAGGCGAACACCGTTGCGGGGTGCTCATTTCATGATATCTGCCGACTGTCATGGCCAGAACGTCTACGGTCTGATCACCGGGCGGTTTACGGCAACGAGCCTGAGGAAGCGCTGATGTCATACCGTGCATACCGTACTGTAATACCGTTTACAGACCGCCGCCATGTTCCGGTGGATGAGTGACGAGACGTGCGCGTGCTCATGGAGAGAGTACGCCGCGTACCGGGCATCGTGAGCTGGAGTATAGGGGCCTCTGTGCTGCAACTTGGTCCGGGATGGAGGGATGGAGGGACAGCTTCACGGCCTGCGGGCGCGCCTCACCGACCGCTACGGAGATGTCGAGACCGCTGCGCACGGCGAGAGATGAATCCCGGTGAAAAGTCGATCTGGGCGCTTAGGGCACCATCTCGTGAGATATAGCCGCCATAAGTCCTTCGAGTCCCATCGCGTCCCATAGCGTCGGGCGCTACATATCTCGACGTCTCTTCTCCTTGACCTTCATGCACTCCACGATGTCGACCGATTCCCCAACTTACCCCCGTTGCTGTCTACGGCAGAGACCTCCATCTCGCAATATTGGAACATATGGCACACGATGTTGCTGTGCACGAACATCTGCAACCCAGTCGTGTAGCCACAAGTCGATGTATGCGCTCCTGGGCATGTATTTCATTTCCCTTTGCAATCTAGTCCTCGTCTTCCGTTGCCCCTCTGCGCCCCGCCCGTCTGTGTCCGCTCGCAATGCCCTTCCGATGCCCTGCCAAACCGCCTGAACACGGTGATGAGTTGGTGCCTAAACGAGTCCGCAAGAAATACCTGTGCAAATGCATCAAGTATTGCAATGGGCGCCCGACTTCGAGGGCAAAAACGACCTACTTCCGGCACCGCGCAGTCGAGCAGATAGCCGCGGCGGCGAAATCTGTCACGGATACCTTCCGCCGCAAGCGCAAGGACTCACAAGTTGCCGGAGATGCCCATGAGGGCGACGCGCGTGCGGCCAAACGCGCTCGGTCCTTGGCCGAGGTCGCAGAGGAAGCGGATGCCTTCGCGGCGGGTGAAGATGAAGAGGGAGAGGGAGAGGAAGAGGGAGAGGATCTCCTTGCGAGAGCTCAGGTACGGTGTGGCAAATACTAGCTTGCATAGATGTCACTAATACGAATTGGCAAAGTTTCGCATGGACGAGGTACCCACCCCTCTGCGCGCGCCTTCTCCACTTGAGATAGAAGAGCCAGAAGGGGTTCCCAACCCTTTCGCTGACCCCCCTGTGCGCGAAGGTCGTCGTCCGCGAGCTGCAGTTGCAGACGATGAGGAGGGCGATGCGGGGCTCAACCCACCAGACGACGGGCTCGAGGAGGTGCCAGTCACGCTTGAGGACATGAAGCGCACTCTGGACTTCATCAAATTGCTCAGGGGCGCGACACTCAACTCCCCTCATAGCGGGCTGAGCAAAGAGACACGCGAACAACTCCTGCACCCACCGGAGGAGCTACTCGAGATCGACGACGACAACCACCTATACTCCATCGAACTCTACCTCGCGCTTCAGAATGTCTCGCAAGCGTGCTATACCAAAGTCTGCGCCATCGTCATGCGTCGCCAACCCGAGCGGAGACTCCTCTCGTTCTACCAGGTCCGGCGAAAGGTCGAAATACTCACCGGTATAGTTCCCATTGTCAATGACATGTGCGTCAAAAGCTGCGTGGCTTTCACCGGAACATACCTGCACATGGACCGGTGACGCGCCCAGGGCCCCGCTAGGCCCCGATTCTTCGCTATCGCGGACCCGCGGT